>BJKM01000756.1:0-240477 GCA_015082035.1 Chaenogobius annularis
TCACCGTCATGAACATGTACGCCAGCGTCTTCTTCCTCACGGCCATGAGCCTCACGCGCTACTGGTCTCTGGCCACCGCACTCAACAACACCAAGGCGCACAGCTCGTGCTCAGCCAAGTGCAGTGCGCGCTCATTTGGACTCTGGCTTCCGTGGCCACGGCACCTACTCCCATCTTCTCCACGGTGAGAACCGTAACCGGGGAGAGCCTGTGTCTGCTGCGTTTCCCCGGGGGCCAGTACTGGCTCGCACTCTACCACATTCAGAAGATCCTCGTGGGCTTCGTGCTGCCCATGTGCATTGTGTCCTGCAGCTACGTTCTCCTGGTCCGCGTCATCCGGGACCGCAGCATGAAGTGCATCGACCCAAAGCGGCAGTCGAGAGTCACCAGGTCCGTGACTATTGTAGTGCTCTCCTTCTTTTTGTGCTGGATGCCCAACCACGCCATCACTCTGTGGAGCGTGCTGGTCAAGCTCAAACGCTGCGCACTTCGACAAGGCGTACTACGTGGTGCACACATACGTGTTCCCTCTCACTGTGTGCCTCGCGCACACCAATAGTTGCCTAAACCCCGTCATCTACTGCCTCATGAGGAAGGAGTTCCGGGACAAGCTCCGGGGGCTCATGCACCGGGGCTAGGCACGAGGACAGCTGTGCGTAATGTGCGCACACACTGACCGTGCGTAATGTGTAATATATCCAATGTGCTGTTGGATATGACAACGACATGTGTCTCTGCATCACATGTGTGTGGCTGTGCAGTTCGTGCTGATGCTGCCCTGGGCCGTGGACACTGCACTGGACTTCAGCTGACCGTTTGGAGACGCCATGTCGCATCGTCCCGTCACTCACCGTCATGAACGCCAGCGTCTTCTTCCTCACGGCCATGAGCCTCATGCGCTACCTCGGCTAGGCACGAGGGCAGCTGTGCGTAATGTGTGCACACACTGACTGTGCGTAATGTGCGCGCACCCTGCCCGTGCGTAATGTGTGCACACACTGACCGTGCGTAATATGCGCGCACCCTGACCGTGCGTAATGTGCGCGCACACTGACCGTGCGTAATATGTAATATCCAATGTGCTGTTGGATATGACAACGACATGTGTCTCTGCATCACTTGTGTGTGGCTGTGCGTAACGCGCGTAAAGTGGTGTACCCAAAGAACTGTCTCTGCGGTGCTGATGCTGATGTGAGGCTTTGAGTCTGTGGTCAGTGTTTTACAGCAGACCTTTAGATTCCTGTCCAAAGACAAACCATCAAACTCCTCAATGTTGTATTAATACATTGTCAGTGTGTTTGTGTATTACAATTGCAAATATAAACGTGTCTATTCTTCTGCTGCTCAGAGCATCCTTATGTTAGATTAATCAAAGCACGAGGCTGTGTTTTCTCAGTCCTACACATGTGCAATACTGCTTCATGTTAGTTCCAGAGGAAGACCAAAGAGATGCTGAGACTGTGTCCGCTGACATGTTGGAGTAAGGCAGAGGATGCAGTGGAGGGACATCATCTGATGAAAAGGGAGCCAAATCCGAGCTCTGCGTCAACTAGTGAACCAGTGGTCAATGTTTATATGTTACTTTTATTCATTTATTACAACACAATAAAGTCAACTTGAAACACATTTCTATGTCTTATTCATGTGTTCATTTATTGTTTGGAGTTCATGAGTGTATATAGTATAAGTGTTTCTGGCAGTATACTTCGTAAGTATTCTTTATTCTGAAATCTATATTTTGCAAAATATACAATTAAACAGGTGATTATGATATAATGACTGACAGCTGTCCATGTTTTTCATAAGAGCCATCCATGACACCACTGGGGGCCCATATGCAAGATGAACATTAAGTGACTTTTTGTAGAAACTGGCTGGGCCAGGAAGTACCATCATTGGCCAGAACCAGGAAGTTAATAAGTGTTTCAACAGGTCTTAAAGGGTACTAAAAATGTCCCCACAACCACCTGCTGTCAGAGCTGCTCATAGGAGGAGTGGTGAAGAGCCTTCCATATAATCATACAGCAGCAGCTGTATGATTATATGGAAGGCTCTTCACCACTCCTCCTATACACATGAGACCTTCAGAGCTGAGGAGAACACCTGGAGAACCTCAGAGCTGAGGAGAACACCTTCAGAGGAGAAACCTTCAGAAGCTGAGGGAGAAACACCTTCAGAGGTTGAGGAGAACACCTTCAGTGAGGAGAAACCTTCACACCATCAGAGCTGTGGGGAACACCCTCAGAGCTGAGGGGAACACCTTCAGAGCTGAGGGGAACACCTTCAGAGCTGAGGAGAACACCTTCAGAGCTGAGGAGAACACCTTCAGAGCTGAGTGGAACACCTTCAGAGCTGAGTGGAAACACCTTCAGAGCTGAGGGGAACACCTTCAGAGCTGAGGGGAACACCCTTCAGCGGTGAGGAGAATAACTTCAGAGGATGTTCTCTCAACAGCACCTTAGGCACAGTGCAGCAGTGGCCATGTGAATGCAGCTTTAATGAATAAGAGCGCCTGTGCACACACGTGCACACACGCACACACACTATTCACTCACACATTTTCTGCCACAGACCACACTGATGTTCAACAATGATTTTCACTCAAATAAAATAATATGGTCACATTTATATGCGCTTTTCTACTGTCAAGGCACTCAAAGAGCTTTTACATCAAGGAACCAGTCACCCATTCACACACCAGGTGTACGCAGACACTGGGGGGTTTGTCTTGCCCAAGGACACAACGTCAGTATTCACCTGAGGCAGCTCTGCCAACCTGTGGGTCAGTGGATCTGGTTTCGAAGCGCCGACCTTCGGTTCAGAAGATGAGCACTCCACCACTGAGCTAATCTTGAAATCCATTAACACAAAGCACTGATTATGAAAGAGTATTCAATGTTTTAATCGAAATCATCAGAAACACGCTACACAAAATGAACTGAAATAAATCTTTTAAATGCCCAAATTATCTTGGACATTTTTGGTGCACATTTAATCCTCTACCGCGTCCTTCTTCAGCGACAGTGTTCTCAGCAAACCTGTTTTTTGTAACATGGCATTGAATCTGTTGGTGCACGGCTCAGTGGCATAAATGGAAGTAGATCTACTGACACAGCAGGTTTTGTTCTGCTGGAAAAGTGTTCTCAGGAGAATATACAGGCTCCACACCCCATCTAAGAGGCATTACATAAATCACTGCACTGGATATGATCCAATATAGTTTTGTTGTGATGACCTTCTCCAGGTAGGGTAAAAACACACTCAGACAAGTAATAGGATCAACAAATCAGTAACATCAGCAGATTTTTACCTTCTAAAATCTGTGCCAGAAGCAATTGTCAGATCTTTTGCAAGCTGCACATACAAGACCAAATTTTCAATTTCAAACAAATAACCATTTACAAAGGAAAAAAAGCCTGTATAGGGCTGTGGCGTCTGGCAAAAATCATCTCCTTCCCCAGCACCTGCGCTATGCACCGAGATGGTCAGAGTTGCCAATAAAACTTGTATTATGTTGATTGTTGTGGCCTCTACAGCGCAGTTGCACCACATGCAGTCAGCCAGCAGCCAGCAGTATGGCTACAGGAAGGACACAATGCAGTCTGCATTACCTGGCATCCAGCACACCACATCCAAGCAAACTGCTTTTCTTTTTATTTTGTTTTATATAAAACAAGCACAGACACAGACACAGAACACGATCAGAGAGCTAAATTTATCAATCAAATCAAACCATTGGTCCAGTGCAGCCACTGCCATTACGCACGTAACGCACAGTGCATACATGGGGCATCAAGTGCTCGAAGGAATAGCTGCACTGTTCTTTGCAATTAAACCGGGAGCCTTCAATAGGCGTAATTTGTCTTTAGTTTCATCAGTTCAAACTAGACTCAAGTGTCGCCTCCCCTCCCCATTAAGTTTGCGATGTGCAGGGGCAGTTACAAGCCACGGTTTAAACAGACGCAGACAGATCAGGGGCACAGCTGGAAACTTCGCATAGATATTCTACGAATCACAAAGAGCAAAACGTTTTACAGATGAAAATTGGCCTCATATTTCATTGGAACCGTAAAAAGAGAATGAAACAAGACATATGATACGTCGGCTGGCCGCGGGGAACCGCGGCTTGCGCAAATCCAAAGTTCAACTTCTTCTTACAAATGTTAAATCCTGTTTTCATAAATGCAACAGAAAGTGTAAATAGTTTACAGCCTGTATTGTTTTCTAGAGCCTCAATCTGTTCTGCTCAGGAGCAGGAGAAGGGCTCGGGTGACGCTGCAGCAGGAGCGGAGCAAGGAATGTAGGGACTATGGGGGGCCCTGATGTAACGAGAAATGAGTTGCTAATAATATTATATCTAAAATGCACCAGAATACAAGAAATGTTATGATTTTTATAGACAACTTCTTATTTTATTTACAGGCTACACTCTGGGCCTGTTCCCTGGTTTGTTTTGGCACTTAAGATTGTGATTTATGCAAATTCACATGAAAAAACTTAAGAAATACCCCTTTATGTATTCTGTACACTTTCAAAGTGGATTGCGGGCATGGGGACCTCTGAGCATTTCTGCTTTGGGCACCCAAATGGCCTGTATGGTTTTCTAGAGCCTCGATCTGTTCTTCAATTTGTTTGATGTCTATTACAATGTCAATCCAACCCTTGATCGTTGGGGAGGTTTGTGTCATCCTTTCTTTGTATGGTTTTTTTCCTCTTAATTTCCAATGTATCTATAATCATGGCAATTTTTGAGCCGCAAAGTTCTAAAATTAAGAGAGATCAAATGTCAAAACGTCAGATGTGGTCCTTGGTTAACTAGTATAGTGGTTGCCCGTGGTTGTCACAGTTTCTCCAAATTTTGCATTCCTTGTGAATATGGGTTCTTAAAATGGGGTTATGAAAACCTGACACACGTTTCCAACAAATTCAAATTTAATCTCAGGTGTTCTCATTGGTACAAACCTTGGCAACCAGTTTAAGATTTTGCAGTTTTGTTTTAGTTCGCCCTACTGAGGACACCATTTACTTTCGTTTTCTGATGTTTTATATATTGGCAATGGTTTCTGTACAAAGCGAACAAAAAGGGAGAGTCATGACAAACCCTCTCTCCAAATTTACTAGTCAGCAAAGTCTGTCAAATGACATAAATTTAATTTTTGGTTGGCCCTCGCAAAGAGCCTCAATTCAGGAAATTAAAGGCTTTTTAAATTTGGTAACTTTCGTTTTCGTTCCGATTTATTATAAAGCGTTGTTTTGTTGTTTTTGTTTTGGTTCACATTAAAGTTCTTCTTACAATCTTGTTCGTACATAAATTAACTCCTGCTAATGTGGATAAAAGGAGTATAGGTGTGACCATTTGGGATTACAGTACCATGTATATACAATAGTTCACATTCAGCGAATTTGGTCGATCATGCAAAGTTGACTACCTCTTTATAAAATTTTGGTTCGCCTCTTCTGGACCAAGATAAGGGCCCATTACTTGATAAAGCATATGAGTAAGTGTTCTGGATTTTCCACTTTTGTGAGTTTTTTGGTTTAGTTTTGTATTGACTTAAACAGTACTCTTATTTCAGACATATTTTTGTTGTTCTTTTGTCATGGCAGAGTTAAATTAGTGTCCAAAATGATTGTTAAGCTTTTTCTTTTTGGTGCCTTCTTTTGTGTTGTATTTGGTCTTTGTTTTGTTAAAATTACATTATCTCCATCTTGTATTTTAAAAAATAGTTCTTTTCGCAGTTTTGTTTTCCTAATCTTCCAAGCTAATACTTGCTACTTTTCATAATAATTTTTGTTTGGTGAGAGCGTTTTATTATTTATTTATTTTTTTCCTGTGAGGTCAGGTCATTAATCTCACCCCTTAACTTTTTTTATTTGATATTGCTTTTGGGGGATCCTTGTTTTTGGCATGTTTTAGCTTGTCTAGATCTTTATTTTGGTTTCTGTAGATAGTAAAACATTTTCTGTCTTTGTTTCCTTTTGGGCTGAGGCCGACAGAGTTGTTGTATTTGTCTTGTTTTGTTAAAATTACATTAATCTGCCTATCTTGTATTTTAAAAATAGTTCTTTTCGCCAGTTGTTTTCTAATCTTCCAAGCTAATACTTTACTACTTTTCATAATATTTTTGTTTGGTGAAGAGCGTTATGTATTTATTTATTTTTTTCCTGTGAGGTCAGGTCATTAATCTCACCCCTTATCTTTTTTATTTGATATTGCTTTTGGGGATCCTTGTTTTTGGCATGTTTAGCTTCTAGAATCTTTATTTTGTTCTGTAGATAGTAAAACATTTTCTGTCTTTGTTTCCTTTTGGCTGAGGCGACAGCAATTACCCTGCCCCTCAAAACTGCCTTTGCTGCATCCCAGAGAATGGGTGGAGGAACTTCACCATTGTCTTTTTCTTCTACTTAAGTCTCAATGTCATAATTTTTTACAAATTGTGGGTCATTGATTAGACAAGCATTAAATATCCAAAGTGTGTTTTTTTGTTTCTTTTCCAGATCTACAGTGATATAAATTGGAGCATGATCAGTTTAATTTTAAAAAATGTCCTTTTAAAAAAAAAAAAAAAAACAGACATAAAATCAAAAACAGCAGACATCCAGCAAATAATAAAACAAAAGAAGAGAAAATCATGGCGCACGACACCCAACCATCTAGTCCACAATCTGTCAAACTGATCTATTTTCAAATTAAGTCCAAATGTAATTTTTTACATGTTACGAATGTCCAGTATAATATTAGTCCAGTCCATGATTGTCGGTGCATTTTGTGTCATCCATTTTTTTGTTAGAGCCTTTTTCGCTGCTACCAGGAGGATGCTCAAGAGATAGCTGCCAATTGTGTCCATGGCAGGAGATCTGAGGCCCAAATACATAGTTCTGAAATCCATTGGAATGGTGGTGTCATACATTGTCTGTAAGGCTTTGTTGTTGATCTCAGTCCAATCCAATATTTGTGAACAACAGGACAATCCCCAAACACATGATAGTGATTTGCCTCCTGGCTGCCACATCCTCTCCAACAGTCTGCATTTCCCTGTGAGTAATAGGCACTTTGACATGGGGTTATAAAGAAGCAAGACAAGACACATTCTTCCAACTGAATTCCCTCCAAACATGTGATTTTGTGGTTCTCCAATGAGATGTACATATACTTTCCCACTCTTCATCAGCCAGAACAAAGTGACCCTCTCTTTCCCATTTACCCTTAATGTAATCAGTAAAGTGAGTGGCCAAATTGTTAATATATTTGTACAGTTTAGATATTAATCCCTTTGAAAATTCAGATTGATATGTATATATATATTTATATCAAAGGGTTATGATGGTCATCATTCTTTTTGATTTCTTGAATATAATAACTCCTTATTTGTAAGTAAGTACCTATAAAAATCTTGTTTCTCTAAGAAAGGATATTTTCAACTCATCAAAGCTCTTCAGATGATTCTCCTTTACAATCTGGTAAAAGACCTTTATCCCTTTTGTTGTCCAGACTTTAAATCTTGAGTCAATGCTGTTAGGTGTGACATTTTGATCATAAGCCAACCAATTTAACATTTTAACATCTTTGTTTAGTTTGTATGTTTTGATCAGCTCCTTCCATGTTGCAACAACAGACTTCACCCAGGGGTTTCTCCACCTCCCCCAAATGACTCAACCGTCTGTCATCTGCCAGTAAGGCCTGTACAGGAACCCCCGGCACAACTTCAATCTCAATATTCTTCCATTGAGCTTCATTATATTCTGGGTCACACCAGTACAGCGCAGCTCTGATCCGAGCTGAAATAAAGTAATTTTTCAAACAAGGCAAACCCCAGCCCGCTTTTTCTTTTGATAACTGTAAAGTTTTGAATCGGATAAAGTTTTTTTCCCCCTGCCATATGAATCTGGAGATTGCTTTATTTCACTCATCAAAACTGCCGGCTGGGGATGGAAATTGGAAGAGTCTGGAACAGATAGAAAAACCTGGGCAAAAACATTCATTTTTATAGTTTCAATCCTTTGATTTAGACTTAAGTACGGTATAAGGTTCCATTTTTCAAGGTGTATAATATATAAAAGGTGTAAAAAGGTTTTAATTAATAATTTTTCTCCAGAATTGTTGATAGGTCTCTATGGAGGACCACACCTAAATATCTGAGAGATTCTGTTCTGATCTTTCCAAAGGACAGAGGGGGGTGCCAGAATGAAATAATTTAAGTTTTTTGTACATTTAATTTGTATCCAGACATTGGACCGATTACTTGTAAAAAATGCATTACATTGGGTATGGAAATTTCTGGTTTGGTCAAATACAATAGAACATCGTCTGCATGTTCTATGCATTTTAAGTTCTGTCCCATCAATTGTAACACCGTGAATTGTTTTTGATTGTCTAATAAAATGGGCCAATGGTTCCAAATACAAAGCAATTGACAGCAACTCACTTATATTCATCAAATTCTGGGAAGAATCAGGATATGTTTGAACTCCAAACTCACAATTTTAATTTTTAGTCCCTGAAAGTCATTTTTATTGAATTTGGCATCAGCTTTGAAATGTAAATTGTCAGTCCATTTGTCAGTCTATTCCCCCAACAGCAGCTTTACTCCACAAAAACAAAACCACATCTGATTTTTCTTTGTGCAGAATTTATTAGAATCAGAATCAGAATCAGAAAGAGTTTATTGCCATTGTCAATGAACAAAATTCAAAAACGTAGGAACTTGTCTCGGCCTTAAGGTGCAACATAAAACACTGAGCAATAATAAAACAACAACATATATTCAATCAAAATATATAATATAATTACAGTAAATGAGACTTCAGAGGGCAAAACTACCAAGTCTCAGCTTCACAAAGAGTCCAGCGATTGTTTATACTGCAGGGCTCATTTTGTCAGGCGTTTCAAAGAAATCAGCTTGACTGCAGCGCTAAGTCGAAAGGACGAGGTCATTTCCAGGTGTTCCTCACAGGTACGTGACGTCTCCGCAACCTACCTCCTCCTTCAGGACGCTTCCCACGTTATGCCAGCGCCTCCCAACCAGGAAGTCCCGCCTCTCCTCACACCCCATTGGCCCCCGCCTCCAGCAGCGCGCCTTTGCTCTCCTGTGATTGGTCAGGGGCGGCACCACTCAAACCGGACTTTGGTTTGTGTCTGCGGCGTCAGGTGAAACTCGTCCCGTGAGAGCAGCACACGGACAGGCACGGAATACACACACTTTGCTGGAACTTTCTGGATATTTTTGTTGAAATTTTATGAATTAATTTACTGGATAAGACGTTTCAGAACCGGATTAACCGCCGTGCATCATGAAGAGCCTCAAGTATCGTTTGAAAAAGCACGAAGTTAACATTACAGTAAGTTGTGGCGCTTTGTTTTGTTTTTTCGCTGGCTGCAGTTCTGAACCAACCTGTTGTTCATTGCGCGGGCTGCCTGTTTTAGATTACTGGCTCGTTTGAAGTAAAATTCCACATTGTTAACTTTGTTTCGTCCACTCTGCGCTGGAAGTTCCGCGCAGCCCGGACTGTTCGGCACCTGCGCCTGGATCATGGGACGTGTTTGCCTGGATGTGGCCCGCACCGTTTTGCGCGCTGCTTTTGACGGGCTTCTGATTCAACCTTTCCGTCGCCTTTTACTCTGAGCTGGTCCTCATGTGTGAAGCGATTGAGCGTGGTGTTTTGTGGACAGGCGTGTGTTCCCATGGACGCCGCTGTGACGGGGCTAGTTTCCTCTAGATCGAGTGCACGTTAGAAGATGGCCTAGTCTCTGCTGTTATGGGCCGTGCCGCTGCTGGTGCCTGGCCGTGCTGGGACAACTCAATTGTGTTCAAGCACCAATTCAGGGGCCAACCATTGATCAAGTAAGATAAAGTTTTCACTTGAAATGGGCTCTTCAATAGCTTTACTTAAGCGAAAAAGTAAGTATTTTAAGTTTTTCACACACATTTTCAGGACCATTACAGCGTTGAATGTAAAAAGTAAAGAATTGTGTTGATTTTTGTTCAACATTAGCGATTCGAAATCACTGTCTTATCTTTTCTTGTGATTTTTGTATATATATATATTTTTCGCAATACCAAGAGTTGAAAGCCAAAAGTGCCCCCCTAAAATGTACTCAAACCCACTGTAGGCTACGTAACGTTTTAGCCCAAAAATACTAAAATGAGTTTATTTTGGTTCTTTTTGGATGGTTTCATTGCATTAAAGCTGTATAAACACATGCGTTCTTACTGTGAGTGGGCTTGCATCTCCACTAACGTGACTTGTGTTTTATATTCCGCAGTGGCATAAAACTCCATCTGCATGAATGTTCTGAAGTATGGCTTTAACATTCTATTTCCATGGATTCATGCAGGAGAAAATTCCATCTCCAGAAAGTTACTTACTGTGCCCTTTTATCTAAAGAAAGATGTCTGAAATGTGTACTTGGGTACTGTACTTTACTCCTGTACTGTTCCTTTCCACCACTGGTGTTTGAAAACAAAAGATGTGTTCCAGCTTAGGCTCAGACATCGCAGCAGGTGCAAATGTAGGCGCTACATTTACTTGAACGTTAATATTTTTGTACTAAAACTTTATGTATATAAACTTTATTATTATCATTTTTTTTTTTTTTTTTACATTTTATTTAATATACTTTCAGTAGAAGAACATAAAAGTGTGCATATAATTCATTAATCTTAATCTTTTAGGAGAACTTAAAAATGTGCATATCATTAATTGTCTTTGTGTGATTATGTCTGTCTCCTGCTAAAAGAGAAATTACAGTTAATATTTCTGTTTGAACAGTTATTTAAGATGACTGCCTTTTACTTGTACAAACTAAACTGCCGTTTGTATAACGTTAGCAGTCTGTGTAATAGGCCTTGCATAGTTGCATGGGTTGGGCATGTCCCGTTACTTGGAAACTGCTCAGTATTTATGGCCCGTTCTCGGACAATATGAGAGAAACAGCCAGCTTCTCACTCCAAATGTGTGTGCTGAGGGGACCATCTAATGAGTGGAGAATCAGATGTGTGTAGGGATGTCACAATTTAGAATTTTAGTGTTCCGATTATTGTGAGAAAAAACATCACTATTTAACGATTATTCATGATTATTGAGACTGTGAAAAACAACAGCGATATCTTTTAATTTTCTTTTATTCTTGTGGTCTAACATGTTACTGTTCCTCATGTTTGTGACCGGCTTTACAAAATTAAATTTTCTGAAAGACAAAATAAAGTTAAATGTCACAAAAACAGCAAGATAAAAACAGCTGTTTACATTTTAGATCTATTTTTTTGGATGGTAGGTTGAACTAAAGAGTTCATTTTGATTTCAAAGCTGTCACGAGATTCATATTTTGTTCCCTGAATAATCATGATTATCGATTAACCTAATTGATGTGTGGTCTGTTTACGTGACAGAGCCGTGTTCCACCTCGCTGTTATCAGGTTCCAAGCTGACAACTTGAATCATTATTTTCAACGAATGAGACCGTAGACAACAGGACATGGTGACATTTGAATCTTGCTCTCCATGTAGGTCTGGGTGAATCATGATCATCAGGACTTTTTTTGCATTATCTCGTCAATGCATCTCGTCAAATGTTTCGGTTGAGGTTGGAGTATCGCACAAAATGTGAATGAACCTTAAAATGAAGCAGAAATATCACTTTATACTTGTTTGGAGAGTACACGTTTCAGCTCATTTCATTTTAATTATCGACAATATAGTCCATATTCTGATTTAGCAGATCTGCAAAACAAATATTGCAGTATGATCTATTTTCTGATGTACCTGCCACTTCTACTCCCCATATTTCTGTTGTGTCCTTGGGCTAAACACTTGGGCGAGGTGCCTTGAGTATGTGTGCGTGTGATTTGGGGGAGGCCGTTGTCTTGACAGATGATGGCAGGCCACGTCTTCGCCCCTGGGCAGCTGGGGCTTCAGAAGTAGAAGAAGAAGATGTTGCTTGTTGCAGTTGCTCCATGCGTAGCTCCAGGATGGACATGATGGTGCGGGCGACACACTGTTTCTTCTGTTGTTGAGTCATGTGACGACATGCTGTAGGTGCCTGCAGCCCATACATGTATCTGATCTGTCCTGTAGAACTTGAATTATGCAAAGGTTGTGTGTAGACACACTATGAGTAGAAAAGGATGTGGTTGTGATTAGGAATGGTCCGATAAGGACTTTCTAAACCGAAATCAATATCTGACATTGTCTTGCTGTTGTGGCAATTTGCTGATTTTAAAATCCATACCAAGGTTCACAAGTAAAAGACATTTATCTGTGAGATATAATCATTAGGTGCATGATTGTGTAAGCATACAGATGTATATCAGTGATAACCTAGTGATTTGTTTTTATAGGAATGATGAGTCTACCACAATTTTCATTAAGTCTAGTGTGAAGTGTCTTTTGAAAAATGGAGACATCAAGCTTATTCGGTTAATTAAAAATATTCAGTTCACCAAATAATCATAGGAACTAAAAAAATATAATTGTGACAATTTTGGAAGCAAAATAAGTCTTTAAAAAAAAAAAATCAGTCTATTGTCCAAAAGATATACCTAAATGTAAAGTACTTTATCTGGCTGTTTTTGTTACATCAACTGTTTCTGTCATTCAGAAAGTTTGGTTTAGCAAAGCTGATCACAAACCTGAGTAAACGTAATGGGTTAGGCTATGGGAGGGGAAGAAAATGAAAGATTTCACACTTGTTTGGTCATGTTCCAGTAATCATTAATAATTAAATTATTATTGTTCTTCTCACAATAATTGTGACAAAAACGCTATTTTGTGACATTCCTTGTGAAACGTATGAAAAAATAAAAAAATGTCTGACTGAAATGATACTGTAAAACTGTGTTTTTCTAATGTTGCACTAATTCACTGCAGCAGCAGATGCATCATGGGAGTGTGGGACTGTGCTCTGTCATTAGCATGAGAAAGGACTGAGGCTGTGGAGCTGTGCTAAACTGTGCTCTACAGGGGAGTGGGAGGCCTTATGGAATGTATTCAACACTAGTTCACACTATAGCCGTGTTTCCACCGGTTCACTTGGTACGGTCTGGACGTGTCTTCACTGTCTTATTGAACACCAGAGTGAGATGATTGGATAAGAGCGAACACAGACTCTGATTACACATGTAGCTCTGCTCCGCTGCACTGTGCCACAGAACACCTCCGTCTGAGGCGCTCAAGAAGAATATGCGCAGAGAACTGAGTTTGTGAAATTAAAGTTCTTAATTAAGACCAAAATAGTTCTTTATTCTAAAGCAGGAGTGCCGATAACTCGGGTGTTTTCTAGGATTGCTCCACTGCTCTGTTTTGCATTAAACTGTTACTTGAATGAGTCCAATATAAGTTTTCTCCTGTCTGTGTTTCAGCAGCATAGAATGAAAATTAACAGTCTACTGAGTAACTCTCTAAAAGCTTGTAAAAACGGTGTATTTACTTTGCAAATTTGGCTGTTGTTCATGTTCTTTCTGGTTTTGTGGGTTCTGAACCGTGGAGCTTGATCCATCCAGACTTGGGCACAGAAGAATAGAAGAATAGACTTGCAATTTGAAACACGAGACTGCGGTCACCGTCAGCCTTTCATGAGCCGTACAGCTCGCCCTGCTATGAAATTATAGTTTCTTGGCCTGACTGGAGAAAATGTTTACAGTGTGGAAGATTCATCGTGATGTCTGTTATTAGGCCTGCCTGATGCGCTTTGCAGACAGAACACTTACATTTTTCACGTAACACAAATCAGCCAATCACATCGCTGCATTCAGTGAAGTTTTGGGCAGAGGAAAGTCCGAGAGAATTCAACTCCACAGCTTTATATTCTTCCTCAAATCAACTTTTAAAAAGAGCAATTCGATATTTAGGGATGCACCAGTTTCGGTATTGGACGATATTCATGTCATTGAGTAATATCAGTTTAAGTCCAAAACCACCGATATCAGTCTGCGATATAACGTCTCGGTAATGAAAGAGTTAACTCTGCCGTCCCATCAGAAACGGGAAGAAAACAACAGTTCTGTGGACAGAGGCTGTTGTATTCTCACAGAACAGACTGTAAACTTGAATCCAGTCTTTATTGTGAGCCAAAAAAAAGACCCAGAAATGACAACGTTACAGACTTTTAAAAGTTCTAGAAAAGTTTTAGATGAAATGTATCATTAAATATAAGCGGTGAAGTCACTCGTGGCCCACGATAGATACAATGTTTATTTCAGACATTATTTCACTAGTTTTCCTCCTAAACGATCAGTTTAGACATGTTTACTCCAAATAACTTAAGTGGTTTTAAGAGGTAGAAAAAATGATTGTGTGTGATCAGACAGTTTGAGGAGGAGATTGTCGCTGCTGCTGTTACAGAAGGAGGCGGAGCAATATGCTCATGACAAACGGACTGAAGAGTTACGGAGACACTTTAGTCTGAGAAATGATCCCAATAAAACATGAAATTCACAGAATGGAAAAGTGTGAAGGCTGATTTTACTCTAATAAAGAATAATCCTATTACAGCCAATTGCCAAAATATATCTAACCATTGTGCTACATATGCCCCCCCCCCATAGTTTATAGCTAATATATTTCTTTGATAGAAAAAAAAAAGTGTTTATATAACCAGAACAGCATTTAGAAAATATCGGTTAGCTTTCCCCATAACATCGGTTTCGGTATCGGCCCAAAATTGCCATATCGTTGCAATCGGGTTTTTGAGTGGGCGCAGATGATTTGGTGGAATAGAGTGATGAGAGATAAACGGCGAACTCATCTGTGGAGGCAGAAGCGCTGAACAAAGCCTGCTATGTCTGTTCAAAGCATAAATTAACTGGAAAGGGTATTGTTTGCTTAAACCTGTCGTGAGTGGGCCCCAGTGGCCAGTCCATTGGAACTGCAGTGAAAAAAATCCTCAGCAGCCCAGAAAGCATTGTTTCCCATAGAGCGCAATGTAAAAACAAACCGCTCTAGTTCGTCCGACACGACCTACGGCTTTCCCAAAGGTCAGCTTTTGTGGCAATGTTTGCCTATTTTCTGGTTATGAACTTTTTTCTTGTTCAAAATCCTTCGGTTTTCCTCATCTGATGCACAGGCAAGAGCGAGGGAGCAAGAGAGAGAGATATTGTGTTCATTTTAAAATATTTTAAGTCTGAACTAATGTGTTTAAAACCGCATTAGGCCTATATTGTTACCAGTTTAGGACTTTCAAGAACTTTTTCAGTTTCGATCAATCACATTTAAAGTTACATTTCTCTGTGCAGTTTTTTAATAGAAGCGGGGCCGTGGTGATATTTATTTAACATTGGTTGTTCTATCCGATCACTATGTTTTTTTTAATCTATTAAATTAAGAAAATCGGCCATGAAAATCTGCTATTGCTATATCGGCCATCAGCTGACCAAACCTGCTAAGCCTGTGTTCTAAACTGTGCAGTGCACTGTGAACTGAATCGTGCCTTTTTTTTTTTTTCCTAAGGATTTTTGGGCCCGTAGGCTTTATTAGACAGGAAAACTCAGCATGAAATGGGGATGAGAGAGAAGGAAGGACATGCAGTAAATTTCCAAAGCTGTGATTCGAATCCAGGACACTGCGGCCGACTGCACATGGAGTCTGGCATATGTGCTTCTGCCTTCGACCACTGGGAACACGAGTCATGCCTTTCTAAAGTCCTTACTGTAGTCACACTTATTTGCTTTGGATATTTTGACAAAGGGTTTAGCTTTGCTCATAAATTATTGCTTTCAGTCACATGTTCATTAAGAAAGTCAAATCACTGGAGCAGCAATCATTCAAATGAATGGGGGAAATTAAATCTTTGTTTTTTGTTTTCGTCTCCTCAAAATCAGTTG
This sequence comes from Chaenogobius annularis, assembly GCA_015082035.1. Classification (NCBI taxonomy): domain Eukaryota; kingdom Metazoa; phylum Chordata; class Actinopteri; order Gobiiformes; family Gobiidae; genus Chaenogobius; species Chaenogobius annularis. Next base: position 15,819 of record BJKM01000756.1, read on the forward strand.
AATGCAATATTTAATCTCATTCTGTAAATTTAAAGCACGGTCACTATATATCTGTGTGTGTGGGTGTTCATGGTTAACTGATTAACAGATTAACTAAATGTTTAACAGAGTGAAGACATCTTGCCCGAACTTGCTGATTTCATTTATTGCCTTGTTTTCTATGTCGTTACACACAATTGCACCACCAGAGGGTGCCCATGCGTGCCCTCATGCCACTGTGACCTCTGTAAGTGAAAAAAAAATTGCTGAAATTCTTTGGACTGAGCAAACCCGAGTGACACTGCAGGAATTATTTAAGTAATATTAATCTTAAATCGTTTCGTAAACTTGGATTTCACATTGGCGGAGAAAACGGATTGGAGTATTTAGCTTTTTGCCTCAGATAGAAAACAATTGATCTTTTACCTGCACAAACTAAGGTAAGCGGTCAACATTAGCGACTTTGCAACTCTTAAATTAAGAGTGCTTTATTCATAAGGTACAACAGTGCCTCAAAACGGTGTTTTATAGGAGCTTTTCTTCAGCCGTTTTATGCACAGTTCAAAGACCTGTCGCTGCTCTGCGTTTGCTCTTGTAATATGCTCTGGGCTAATTATGACATACAACAAAAAAGCATTGATTAACCGACTATTGACCGAAGGCCTCCAAGTATCAATTAAATAAAAAATATTTAAAAGTACATCCCGACGTTTGCCTCCCATAGTCAGATGACTGCAGCGGGACTCAAGAAATACAGCTGGAATCCTCAAACAAAAACTGTGTTGTAGGGCTGTAACGATTACTCAAGTAAATCAGAATCGGAAAGGGGTTTATTGCCATTGTCAATGAACAAACTTCACAGACATAGGAACTTGTCTCGGCATGAAGGTGCAACACAAAACACTGAGCAATAAATAAAACAACATATATTCAGTCAAACAAAAGGGCATGCATTTAGCACAAAAGGGCATGCATTTCGAGTAATTCTGTCACAAAAAAGCTTCGATTATTATTTTATTGCCTTGATTATTTGTTTAATTTACATATTTAATTAAAAACACATGCATCTGTGGCGCGCAGTGCACGGAATGACTTGTAGCACTTTTGTTTCACACAGAGCTTGTTCCGCAGAGACTTGCAGCAACTAAAGTACAACAGAGGAGAGAGCGGTGTATTTTAAACTCTGTGTGACATGGAAGAGTTTTGTTGTGTCAAAGAGCACGGTGTTTTGAACTGTAACTCTAACTACTGTAAGCAGCTCTGTGTGCCATTCACTTTAGCTTCCGTGTCTTCTCCTCATCATCGCAGACTTTCTGTTTCATACTCGCGGTCCCTTGTGCTTTCATGCGATAAAACTCTGCTTCCCAGTCACACTCGTACATTTAAAATACGCCGCTCTCTCCTCTGTTGTGCTTTGAAACAGTCAATACGTCCATGGAAACAGCACAGATTATTACAACATAATCGCGGTCCTCTGTTATGAAACAAAGTCCCCGATGATGGGGTGACGACACGGAGGCCAAAGTGAACGGCACACGGAGCTAATGCTGCAAAATGACAAAATACAAAATGCAGTTACACAGCTCAACACCAAAGGTCACTGGTCTCACTCAGCATAAAGTTTTACAAACAAGTTTCTTATTTTAAGTGACGTTACATAAACCCTGATTAATTCATAGCTGCTGTAACTGTTTGTTTATGCCAGCGGTGCGGCCCTTTTCCTCTGGCACAAAATGCTCTCAGCTCTCCCACAGCATGGCCATACTTTGGTTTTTAGCCCAAATGTCCTGCCAGGTTGCGTAAATTCACAGCACTTCTCAGCGCTTTCAATCATTGGTGCCCCCTCCCCATTGATTAGATGATTGAACTGAACCAAAACTTGACAATGTCCCAGGCAGATGCGATAGGTTTTTAAATCTCCTCCTGACTGATTGTGGAACTAAAATCTTTCAAATGAGATTTGAAGCTCTACAAACACCAAGCCAGGCAGAACATTAACAGAATGAACACAAAACACGAGTTCACACCGTTGCAGCAAAGCATCCAGTTTACATTCAAAGTCTTTGTGGATGCGCGACCTGCGATTCCAGCATTTTTGCTGACCATTTGAGTGTCGGATGCGGCGCGACGGGGGCGTTTGAGCGTCAGCCGCGGACAGAGCGACCAGAGTAGAAAAATTGGACAAAGCTGAACTTTTTTTGCGGCAGACGCAGCGCAGCAACCGATCAGAGATTACGCTCCAGTGACGTACGTACGCACTAGCCGGAAGAAGGACCAAAGGAAACCCCAGACCTATAAAAAAATCAGCCAGACGCAGCTCTTGGAGCAAATAATGATATTCGCTAAACTCTGCTCACCTCGGTATCTGCAGGACCCAGACAAGCCGCTGAGCCGTTTTTGGACCATGTAAAGTAAATACACCGAAGCCATTCTCTTAACCTGAACGGAACCCGTGTGCGCTGGCCGCCTCGGCCGCGCGTCTGCTGCGAAGAGTTTATATTTTTGCCACGCGTTCAAGGTGGCCAGGCTGAATTTGAAGGGCGTCTGCCTTCAAATGTACAGGCGTTCAATTTGGGCTGCCGCGGTGTGAACGGGCCTTTTGGAATGCTGCAGACAGCAGACATGCGGCCCATATTGTATTTGTTTATTTAGTCTCAAACAGGGACATCATGTATAGGCTAATGGTTATGAAGGAGTAGAATGAAGCTCTTTGGTATTGTGGTATTTGTAGTAAATGTACAGTTCAATGACTTAAAATGTACTGCTGCCGGATCTGTACATAAGTAAGGTCAAAAGTATGCAAAAAAAAAAGTGTTTTAACATGGTTTCAATCGAGCTGTGTCATACAAAACGTAACTAAACAAACAAACAGTTTAAAGCCGAGTTGTGGTGTTTTAAATAGTAATCCGCATATTGTTGGGGTAGCCAATCCAAGCAGGCAATGCAGCGATGTTTTGTGTTTGTAGGTAGGGATGTCACAATATTAAGTTTAGAGTCACGAGTATCATGAGGAGGAATATCACGATTTTATGATTATTCACGATCATCAGCAAAAGAAAAAGGAAATGTTTATACTGTATTTTTTTAATGTTTAAACTTGGTTTTATAACATTTAATTTCCCGACCCCTTAATATAATATAAATTAGATAATATAAATGTTAGGGCTTAGTATTGCCAAGACCCTCGTGATACAATACGGATCCCGATGATCCCGATCGCACATGATACGATATATATTCCTATACATGTATATTCAAATACAATTCCCTCATTACAATACGTATCTCGATACATTTTTGAAAAAAGGGTCTTAAAAATTTACCAAATGGGTAATTTTAAAAAAATCTGGATAAGAAAATGTATTTCATGTCTATCCACAAAGCATTTATTTATAAATCAATTACGCTCTAATAACTTCATACATCCAACCAACTGACCAAAACAGAAATAAATAGAACACATTCTAGTACAGTATTGCATGTTTCTTGACAAACAATTATCATGGGCTGAACATGCTGCTGCAGCAGCATCTTCTGCACAGGCGAGATCAGCTTCTGATAAGGTCCACAGCTCCTTCTGACCTCAGCTTAGAGTAGCGCGACACAAACAGCATATCAAAAGTACTATTCCACCTCGTTTGCACGTCAGTCATTGGCTTGTGTTCTGGCAGATTGAGCAGCTTCTGCTTTTCCTGCAGGACGGTAAACAGCGCGCCCCTCTGTAGGAGTTTGCTTCTAAATGGCCGCCTGGATAATTTATTGCCGTATTTACTTTTTTAACACAACCCTAATAAATGTTAACTTATTGGTCCCTCATTGTAGCTCTTTTAAGTATTATATAATTTATTAGTGAGCTGAGCTCCATGGTAACGCTCAGGCGCGTGGCTTGAGACTTTGAGAAAGTCGCTTTCCTTTGGCTCACGCTAACGACAAACAGATTTGTGAAGAAAAAAAAATTGGCTTTACAGGTAAGATTATGCTCTGTCTCTGGCTGTCTCTGGCTGTCTCTGGCAGTCTCTGGCAGTCTCTGGCAGTCTCTGGCAGTCTCTGGCAGTCTCTGGCAGTCTCTGGCAGTCTCTGGCTCTGCAGTCTCTGGCAGTCTCTGGCAGTCTCTGGCTCTCAGTCTCTGGCTCTGGCAGTCTCTGGCTGTCTCTGGCTGTCTCTGGCTGTCTCTGGCTGTCTCTGGCTGTCTCTGGCTGTCTCTGGCTGTCTCTGGCTGTCTCTGGCTGTCTCTGGCTGTCTCTGGCTGTCTCTGGCTGTCTCTCTGGCTGTCTCTCTCTCTGTCTTTGTCTACATCAGGGGAGCCCACACTTTTTGAGCGTGCAAGCTACTTTTAGATTCGACAAAGCCTGAAGATCTACCTATAGATTTATATTACTTTTTTTTTTTATAAACCGCTATGAAACACAATATAGTCAATTGCAACCAGTCGTCCTGTCCCTGCAGCTGAAACCCCCCACCCCCCCATAGCATGATGCTGCCACTACCGGTGTTTCACTGTTGGGATTGTATCGGGCAGTGATAAGCAGTGCTTGGTTTTCTTCACACATACCACCATGAAGTTCCATCTGGGTCTCATCAGACTAGAGAATCTTATTTCTCATAGTCTGGGAGTCTTTCATGTTTTTTTTTTTTTTTTGGCAAACTATGCAGGCTTTCATATATCTCACTGAGAGGCTTCCGTCGGGCCACACAGTGATATTTGACTTTGTGGAACTTTCTCATCTTCCTACTGAATCTCTGGAGCTCAGCTACAGTGATCTTTGGGTTCTTCTTTACCTCTCTCACCAAAGCTCTTCTCCCACGATTGCTCAGTTTGGCTGGACGGCCAGATCCAGGAAGAGTTCTGGTTGTCCCAAACTTCCCTTTTAAGGATTATGGAGGCCACTGTGCTCAACCTTGAGTGACAAAATTCTTTTGTAACCTTGGCCCGATCTGTGCCTTGCCACAATCCTGTCTCTGAACTCCTTGGGCAGTTCCTTCGACCTCATGATTCTCTTTTGCTCTGACATGCACTGGGAACTGTAAGGTTTTATTTAGACAGGTGTGTGCCTTTCCTAATCAAGTCCAATAGGTTTAATTAAACTCAGCTTGACTCCAATGAAAGAGTTGAACCATCTCAAGGAGGCTCAGATGAAATGTTATAGCACGTGAGTGAAATATGAGTGTCACAGCAAATGGTCTGAATACTTATGACCATGTGATATTTCAGTTTTTCTTTTTTTTTAAATAAATTTGCAAACATTTCTACGTTTTTTGTTTTTTTTCTGTCAAGATGGGATGCTGAGTGTACATTAATGAGGAAGAAAATGAACTTTTTTGATTTTAGCAAATGGCTGCAATGAAACAAGGAGTGAAACATTTTAAGGGGTCTGAATAATTTCCGTAACAACTGTACTACATTCACTTCAGAACTTTGCAGGCCATGTTCTTCACAGCTGACACTGGTTTAACAGATAGGGTGAGGAGCGAAACCAACTTGAAACCAAGAGCTCTGTTTTACAATTGTCTAGTTCAGTTTTTCTTTTTTTAAAATAACTTATTTTGCCCTAAGGCTTCATTAGACTGGAAATGACAGTGTGTGAAATGGGGATGAGAGAGAAGAGAAGGGAGGACATGCAGTAAATTGTTAGAGTCAGGATTCCAACTGACGACACTGCGGCTGGCTGAACTTGAAGCCTGGCATACGTGTGCTGTGCCATAACCGCTCGACCACTGGGCAGCACTTAGTTCAGCCTTATTTCTTTAAAGTTTGTAGTCTGGTGTGACTGAATAAATGCTGAACGACCAGTTTGTTACACACAGATGTAGACACTAGCGTGAGTGAACCGCAAGCTTTCATCAGTGGTGTATACTTTCTCCTGGTGTATACTTTCTCCTCTGCTCTTCTCCCTGTACACAAACTGCTGCACCTCCAGCCACGACTCCGTAAAACTCATCAAGTTTGCGGACGATACCACCCTCATCGGGCTCATCTCGGACGGGGATGAGTCTGTCTACAGGAGGGAGGTGGACCGGCTGGTGTTCTGGTGCAGCGGTAACAATCTGGAGTTCAACACCCAGAAGACAGTGGAGATGATCGTGGACTTCAGGAAAGTCACAGCCCCCTCAGGCCCCCCTCACCTTGACAGACTCCCCATCACCACTGTGGACTCCTTCAGCTTCGTCTGCATCACCGTCACCCAGGACCTCAAGAGGGAGCCCACCATCAGCTCCCTCATCAAGAAGGCCCAGCAGAGGATGTACTTCCTGCGGCAGCTGAGGAAAGCCAAGCTGCCAGTGCAGTTTTACATGGTCTTCATTGAGTCCATCCTCACCTCCTCCATCACTGTGTGGTACGCTGGAGCCACAGCCAGGGACAAACGGAGACTCCAGCGCATTGTGCGTTCTGCTGAGAAGGTGATCGATCGGCTGCAGACTTCCATCTCTGCAAGACCTGTACATCTCCAGGGCTTTGGGACGAGCAGGTCGGATCACAGCTGACCCTTCTGACCCTGGACACTGACTATTTGAGCCACTCCCCTCAGACAGGAGGCTACGGTCGGGACCAGAACCTCCCGTCACAAGAACAGTTTCTTTCCCTCTGCCATTGGACTTAGAGGGAAAGAAAAGGCCACTTTAACAATACTCAACCAATACTATTCACGCACTGTTCACATTTTGTACTATTTCTGACCTCTGTAAATTTTTGTGTCAATATCTGTGTACATACTGAAAGTTTAATTTTTGGATTTATGTATGCCATATTTGATGCTATAGTTTCTATTATTATTATTATTATTATTATTATTATTTTCATTGTTTTATGTTGCACCTTAACGCCGAAACAAGTTCCTATGTTTGCAAACTGTGTTCAATGGCAATAAAACTATTCTGAAGTAGTTACATTTTGGCAGCTTCCTTGTGAATTTTGATGTGGCTGTGGAAACGCACCGCACCCACACAGCCGGAGACAGGTAGTGCCATAGTGTAATCCTACGAGTTCTCGCTGTTTTTGTTCTTCTCAAAGCAGTTGAATGTCGATTTTCTCAGTCTCAAGTCCCTCCCCTGAGCATTACCATGGTTATCAGCAATAACTGAAATAGAAGTGAGAAGAGACGTGATTTCTATTAACCTGTTTAGTTGTGCCATTATAGTTTATTTTTGAAAATGACCAACTGTATAATAAGTAATTTCTTATCACAAACACATTTTCCTATCCCAGGTTTATATTGCAGGTTTATACCATTTAAGCTTTGCTCAATCTAAAAGTCAGAATCAGAAAGGGGTCAATTGCCTTTGTCAATGAACAGAATTCACAAACTAAGAACTTGCTTTGGCATTAAGGTGCAACATACAACAATGAGGAATAATCGTAAAAAATATATCAAATAGGGCATGTATACAATTTTCAATTGCTAATAAAATAATCGACTTTGTCCAAATATATGCACAATTTGCTAGCTAGTACAATTTTGTAGCGTGCGAGCCAAAAACAACTGGTTTAGTTCACTGAAACTAAACAAATCGCCTTGGATCTTGTGAGGTATTTCTTCATATTCTTTTTGTCAACTGTTGTCAGAACCTGCTTACTGTAAAGACCTCTGACTGTTGAACAGAAAAACTGGATTTGCTTGTCTGCTTGGGGATCAACGGCAGCTTACATGCGCACACAAACTTCTCTAAGGAGGCACCAGTGACTGTGCCCCAAAACACACCCAGGCCACAGGTTCTGGTTCGTGGCCTGAGTGGAAAAGGGGACTCTTATGGATGACATTTACTAGTTCTGCCACCCGTCCCCAGGGTAGCAAGAACATGTTCATCTGGACGTTTAATGTGTCTTTATTCAAGGCCACAGACGACAAGAGTGACCAAGAGTGCATTGTGCTCAGTGACTCGTGCACCAACCGCAGGGCTGTCAAACCTCCCATGTTCTCTGCTCTTTATTGATCGTCTTGTGCTACGTCGGCCATTCCAAGCAACCAGGACATGAAAGTTACAAAGTATCAGCTTTGCGATTAGGGAATGTTCTTTTTTTTTCCCATTTATTCGTTTTTAAACATACAGCAACACAACATTTACATCACACAAACTAACCTATCTAAAGAGGGAAAAAAATAATTTGAATAATTATTATATATATGTACACACATACATATCCACATATATATACATATATACATAAAATATTCAAATACACATTTTCCTTTATACCCATAAAGTTTAGCAGATAATGAGGTAGCATCCAGGGGGGTTAACGCATTTTATGTATTTAAGTATGAGTCCCATTTTGTCCATTGTTTGATGAATTTGTCCATGTCCGGTGGTTATTTTTTCCATGGTGCGTATGTCAGTTATGATGTCCATCCAGTCCTTAATTGTCGGAGCAGTCTGTGTCATCCATTTTTTTGTGATTGCCTTCCTCCTCGCGGCCAAAAGTGTGCTCCATAGATATCCATTCATTACGTCCGTAGCGGAAGTATAGAGACATAAATACATTGTTAGAACATTTTGTGGAATAGCGGTGTCAAAAATATTCTGTATTGCCTGGTTAATTTGTGCCCAATATTTCTGTGCAACAGTACAGCCCCAAAAGCACTTTGACATCGTGTTATGAAAAAACTAGTCACATTCTTTCAACAAAATTCCCTCCAAACATGAGACTTTATGGTCCTCCACTGTGATGTACTTATTTCTTCCCACTCCTCCAACAAAATGACCTTCCTTTTCCCTTTTAATTTTAATATATTTTGTAGATTAGCTGTCCATATCATTGATACATCCATATACTTTAGATATTATTCCCCTTGAAAGTTCTGATTTATATACTTTGATAAAGATTTCAGTCAGAGGGTTTGTAAGTACCTATAGAAGTCCTGTTTCTTCAAGCCAAAAGATTCTTTCAGCATATCGAAGAATTTCATTTGATGTTCTTTTACAATCTGGTTAAAAATTCGTATACCTTTTTGTTATCCAAATCTTAACTCTCAGATCGGTGCGGTTTGGCTTAAAGCTTTGGTCATAAGCCACTCAGTTTAATATTTTAATATCTTTGTTCAATTTATGTTTTGATTAGCTTCTTCCATGTCATAAGCGCAGAGACTACCCATGGATTCTCAACTTCCTCCAAGTTATTCAGCCGTTTGTCATTTGCCAGCAAAGCCTGTGCAGGAACCCCTGGCACAACACTGCAGTCAATATTTTTCCACTGTGCCTCGTATTCTGGGTCACACCAGTACTGCAGTGCTCTGATCTGCGCTGAAATTAAGTAATTTTTCAGGCAAAGTAGGCCCCAACCACCTTTTTCTTTTTGTAGTTGTAGGGTCGTTAATTGGATACGGGGTCTTTTACCGCCAGTTGGGGATAGAAATTGGTAGAATCTGGAATAGGTAGCGAAATCTGGAAAAGACATTCATTTTGATTGATTCAACCCTTTGGCTTAGACTTATTATTATAAGATTCCATTTTTCAAGGTCTTTCTTTGTAGAGGAAAAGAGGGGAGTTTAGTTTTTCTCTAAAATTCTTGATTAGTCTTTATGGAGGATCACACATAAATATTTGAGGGATTCTGTTTGCCAATTAGAAGTCATTGGGTAAATTTGAAATGTCAATGGGGGTTGCCAGTAGGATAACCTTTCAGGTTTTTTTACATTCAGTTTGTATCCAGACATTGGGCCAATATCTTCAAAAAGATGATAACGTTCCCTCACGTTAATTGTAACACCGTGAATTGTTTCTGACTAATATATTGGTCTAATGGTTCCAAATACAAAGCAAACAGGAGGGGGGGACAGGGCATAGCCCAGCCTCACCCCCAAAGTCAGTGGGTCCGTCAAATGGCCATTAATTTTTATTCTTGATGTTGGACCATCGTAAAGAGCCTTAATATTTTTTATGATTAGATCATCTATTTAAAATTTGCGCAACACTTCAAATAGGTAAGGCCAGCTTACAGCATCAAAAGCTTTTTCAGCATTTAAGCTCATCGCCTTGTTTTGTTGATTTTGTTTATAGTTCATTATGTGTAAAGATCATCTTGTTTGTCGTTATGAATTCAATTTGGGAGTATTTGTTCCATTCTTTTGGACATGATTTGAGGTATATATACGCTAGTCCACATTCAGAATTAAAATGGGTCTGTATGAGGCACAGTCAAGTCGATCATTCCCTTCTTTAGGTATCAAGGATATGATGGCTTCCTTCCAATTTGGGGGGGATCCTTTCGGTTAAAAGTTGACAAAAGCAGGGGGGTGAATGTTTTTCCTAGAGCTTTGTGCCACTCTGAAGTGAACCCATCACTCCCTGGAGATTTACAATGAAGGTTTTCAGATCTGTTTCCTTATCATTTTGCCTCTCTCCCTCATATGTTTGTACGTACTTGGACGCCTTTGTAGTTCTTACGGGATGAGGAGTGTATTAGTCTGTAAATGTTAAAAAGTATAATATTGAAAATGCAATCAAAAAAATATTATTCATGCTAGGGCTGCAACAGTGAATCAACAAATTGTGACTAGTTAAATAATTGATCATATAAAATAATGCAATTGTTATCTGGACTATACAGACTAAAAACACTTAACACTTAAGACCTTTTAATAACAAAAAAATTGCATTATTAAATTACTATTTATGATTACATATTATTCATAAATACGCTCTATCGAGAAGCATTTAGTCCCCATATTTAAAATTTTGTTGTTTGTTGTTGTTTGTTTTGTTTGTTGTTGTTGAATGTATATTAAAAGTCTTATTTTACAATGTTTGTGTCTCGATAGTGGTTACCACTAGGGATTGGTGGCATTGTATAAAATATCTTGATAATCAGCTCTTTTGTAGCATCTAAACTAAGTACTCTATATTCAAAATCTTTAAAACAACATTCACAATATTATCTACATTTAGATATATACATCCACCTCTAGTTGCCACATCACCCATATCGAAAGTACAGCTAAGGTAGTTATAAGATTTACCATTTTTGAAATTAAATTGGTGAAAATATAAGGGTTGGAGACCTCCGGTTTGACGTTGAAGGGGACGCAAGCTTGTGCCATTGCTGCTGAGATTTATCTTGAAAAATACAATTTTACACACAAAATTCCAAGAAACGAGAAGCAAGAGATGAGCAAACACGGAAAAGTCAAGACTGGTAACGCTACAGAAACTACACAAACAAAGCTGACGGTCCATGGTGTTGGTGGAAAAACAGCCCGCTTCACAAGCTAACGAGGCTAACATGGCCATCAGGCCCGACGAAGCTGCTGACAGCCAGATCCGCACCGGTAAACAAAGCCCTGTCATCGAAGTAGGGCCTTCAAGCTCACTCTTGTTTGAAGGAGGGAAGATCACCTTACACCAAGTTGCCCTTATGATGCATGAAATGCAAAGTAAAATGCAAAGGGAAATGCAGCGTGACATGACGGTGCTGAGAGCAGAAATGAGAGTGGCGCTTGATCTGACCAAATGGTATCCGACATAAAGGAGTTAAGAGGCAAGAGCGGATCCATGGAGCACGCATAGGTGAAGCTGACCAGCATACGTCAAACAAAACGGATGAGTTGCTGGAGCTGCGGGCTGAGGGAGTGGCACTGCAAAAGGAGGTCAAGAATATAAATAGTAAGATCCTCTATTTGGAGTCCAGGAACAATATCAGACTAATGAAGGTAAAAATACTGAGCATTTTCTTGAAGGTGTTGTGGAATTTCTCTTCTAACGGTGTGACCGACACGTCACACCGTTGCAGAGTTGACGAGTCGTCCTCGACCCCTTTCCCCCCCCCCCCGGGTTTCTCTCAAATGGAGAGAAATTGGTCTTTGATCAAAAACCAACACAGTATGTATGCATAGTTATAAGTTATATGCTAACAGGAGGGACCAGGTGAAGAGGAGTCTATAATGTCACATGAAAGAAAGGCCAAATGATATTTTTTTTCCACAACAAATGTCATTCCTGATTTTGGGCTCAGGATTTGCTGTTGACCCCATTACATTAAACAGAGGGCATGGTGGTCTGGGAGGGTGGTGTGTGCAGTCCTTGGTGAGGATTGGAGCCAGGAGCGGCCTGGGAGTTTTTGGGTACCCTTCTTTAGGAAGTGACTTCCCCCCCACCTTTTGATCATTTACAGTACATGATCGGGTTTTGGGTTTTCAGCATGCACCCCTTTTGTTTGGTTATCTTTTTATCTGTTTCCTGTTTCTGTAGTTCTTGTGTTTATTTGTTGTGCTCGACCAGAAAATGTAAAAACATTTGAAATGATCAATGGCAAAATCGATACAATCAAGCCAATGTTTACAGGTGGCATCCTTAATGGCATATTGAACCTAATCAAACGATCAACAATTTTAACAAAATGAGAAAAGAAAGATTAGACATTATATATTTACAAGAGACCCATTTGAACAACATTGAACCAAAAACTAACACATTTTGTTCTGGAAAATTGTACTATTCATTATATGTGGGCAATCACAGACGGGGGGTTGCAATATTGATTTCAAGTCGAGTGGCTTTTGAACAAAGTTTTGAATGTTAGGACAAAGTGGGCAGATGCGTACTGGTTTAGGGAAGTATTAATGGAAAGGTTTTTACCGTATTGACTTTGTATGCTCCACCAGGGAGTGATATCACCTATACTGATATTGTACACCTGATTGTAAACCACTCTGAGGGAATCCTGGTCTGTGGCGGTGATTGGAATCTTTGCCTTCAACCTATATTGGACGTGTCGAACTCTGTAGGCGCTGGATTAACAATGAATGACAGGTTCAGTAAATTAAGGAAGAATACTGACCTTTTCCGCCACGCCCACTTTTCCCTCTTTTCCCACGTGATCGCCACTTTTGTTGTAATCGCACTTCTGGTCCAACGGGAATTTCGTTTGGTTTAAATGGAGATCGAGGGAAAAGTCTCGCAGCTAAAATATGCTATAAAGTAGATTGATTTGTGTAAAATATCCAATGTTCATGTGACCAACAAGTCAACAATGCACCGATTCCCTTGGTGGCCCTGAAAACAAGTTTTTAGTCTGTTTAGAACTTATTTTCTCTTGAGGTTGGCAGCCCTACGTTAACTAATACAACCCGGAAGAAGAATTAGGTCGTATGGGGATGCCCAGACTGGCTTTCGGAAGGTGAATAAGATTGGCTGACCTATAATTTCTCTTTCTCAACTTGTTCTGAATTTTGTCGTTTGAGCTTTCTCTTGTCATGTTCTGTTTGTTTCAATACAGTTACTTTAAATAAATAAATAAAAAATAATGTGTGTATATATATATATACATAGACATATATATATACACACACACACACACACACATATATATATATATATATATATATATATATATATATATATATATATATATATATATATATATATATATATATATATATATATATATATATTATAATATAAACATACTACACACATTACACACATATATCACACCACATATAATGTGGTGGTTTATTGTGTTGTGTTAGTGTATATATATATATATAATATAGTATTATATATATAATATATAATATATAATACACAACAATATAATGTGTGTGTTATATGTGTGTTGTGTGTATATATGTATTATATATATATATTATATAATGTGTTATATAATTATATATGTGTTGTATGTATTGTAGGGTAGTGTATATAGTGAAATTTAAATTGTTTTCTTGTAATGCAGCCCTTTTTTTTTCATATGTTGTTATAATCATTGATTCATTGTGTATGTTGGCACGTGGGGTGATCTACCACTGAGCCAATTTCCTATGTTTGTGAATTGTTTATTGTACAATGGCAATACACTTTTTGTATTGTATATATAATGGTCATTACCCTTTTTGCTCCTTAGTTCAATGAGATCATTGGCATATGTAGCAAAAAGACAAATGGATGGTAGCCTGGCTCATAGTAATTCTAGAGGGTCACACATGAGGCAATGCTACAAAACGTTTGGACTTTTGAATTATTTTTAGGGACACGATTTAGTTAATACTACAATCACCTATTTTTGTTGGTTGCAATTTCAATTGCAGAGTTCCATATGAGGGTACAAATATTATAACATGGTTTTGAATGGAGATTTACCCATGTTTTCTTTTCATGGCCAATACCGATTGCTTGAAATCCAAAGTTGCCAATGGCTGATAAACTTTTTCCCAAATTATATAATTCCAGATTCATACAAACTCACCCACAGCTCTGCTTTCCAACAGATTGGATAAGAAAGCAGTGTACATACATTTCGTGCAGTGCTGTCTTAAAATAAAATGTTGTGTGGTACAAAACAAAAGTGCTGGAGAGTTATGGCCGATAGCCAATACTTTACAAAATATAATTATGACCTGACCGCCACCCAAAACACACTGCACCAGCCCCTTATGGTCCTTCCAGCGGGTGGTGGGCCTACGGGAAGGTGGTCCCATGTTGCCTTTTTGGGCTGGACCAGGCCACCATGCACTCGTCTGCGAGCACCCACCCCAGGCCTGGCTTATAAATGCTTTGGGACCGTACTTAGTCTGGCTCGTCACCAAGGACCTGTTTGCCATGGGAGACCCTACCAAGGGCATAAGGTTCCTAGGATCATCCGAGCACTCAAACCCCTCCACCACGTTAAGGTGGCGGTTTGTATGTGTAATATCTGTATCTCTTAACACCAATATATACTTGCTGTATGTTCAAATAATGCAATCATATTATTTCAGTTTTAACGTTTTAACTTTTTCGTATAATGCAGCCTTGAAAGAAAAGTTTTTGCTGTAGAAAATGAAATATTTTTGATAAAGTAAGTGTACTTTGAATCTTCTGTAAGTGTACTTTTAATCTCTTCTTTTAGAAAGAAGCTGATTGTAAGTCCCCCATTATGGAGTGGATTACTGATGTGAATTCAGTATTAAATCCATCCCTCCTAATCCTCTCCAAGTCTTAATCAAACTGAGTTTAGCAGACGGATCTCAGATTAGTAAATGAGGGCTATTCTGAAGAGGATATATATTTTTTATGTTGTTTTTTAAATGCGTTTTCCTCCTGATTTGTAGACACCTACACAAGTAGTCAGAACAGCAACTTCAACATTGGGGGAAAAATACCCAAATATTTAATAGATTCTGTCTTTCTAAAAGTCAAAGGGGGTAACCAGTAGTAGCGTGCGGTGACTTTTACGGATGGGCAAGCAGACTTGGGGTGTTCATCGATACTTGTGGATAACATTTGTACGCACAAGTGAAAACAAACGTACATGCAAAAGTCAGTCACAAACCCCAATCTGCCGCAGACCACCAATCCTACTGAGCTAAACTACCTTACCTGTTTTAACTGCTGGATGGATTGACTAGCTAGGCATGTAGTGCGGCCACACTGTGACTTCCAGCCAAGCTTCAGCAGCAGATGTGAGGCGTCAACGGGCTTATTTGATTTATATTTTGGAAAAATTAAAACCTTGTTATGACACTTTTTTATTTTATTCAGATTTTATTGGTCAATCACTGCGAGTATTTGTTTAATTCTTTGGGAAATAATTTAGGTGTATATACGATAGTCCATATTCAGAATTGAGATGGTCTATATGGGTCACAATCAAGTCGATCCTTCTCTTCTTTGGGTATCAGAGATATGATGGTTTGTTCCAACTCGAAGGAATCTGAGCTTTTTTTAAGTACCCATTAGGGCTGCAGCTCTCGCATTATTTTAGTAATCGAGTAATCTATCGTTTTCTTTTCTTCGATTAATCGAGTAATCGGTTAATTTTTTTGTTACATTCAGTAAACCATTTAACACATATTGAATCATTTTTAGATAAACGTTATAGCTCATAGTAATAAAAAAATACAAATAAGGAATTTCTGCTTTAAAATAACACATTTTATTTCTAATTTCATATAAATTGTCCCCAAACAGCAACATTTCACTTCAGTCCAAACTGTTCTGTTTGTATATAAGAATATAAAAGGACTAATTAACTTGTCATAGACTGTAAACAGTTTACAGTGGCTCTGTCACATCACTTAAAATAAGACATTTGTAACGTTATGTTGGGTGGGCCCAGTGGTCCTGGCGTTTTGGCATTTTGAGCATTTTGCGTTTTGCCGTTTTGGCTCGTGTGACTTTGGCCTCGGCGTCTCGGACTTTCTGTTTCACAACACATTATTCTACAAAACGCGGTCCTCGAGCTTTTCCATGTGCATTGGCTGTTTAAAAGTACCACTGTGACTGGGAAGCAGAGTGTTGAGTGGGGGAACGCGCGGGTCGGGCGGGCAGAGCTAGGTAGGTGTTGAGAGTTGCCAGCTCGGATTATTAATAGATCCATGGCTCTTTCACTCATCAGAACTCTTCCCAGTCGCCACTCGGAGTTTTAAACACGCCGCTCTCTTCCTGTCGCGCCTTCGTCAGAGCGGAACAAGCTCCGTGTGAAACAAAAGCGCCACAAGCGTTCCGTGCGCTCCGCGCGCCACAGATTCACGTGTTTTTGATTTAAAATATGTAAATTAAACGGAATCATCGAAGCAATATAATAATAATCGAAGCTTTTGTGTAATCGAATTATTCGATTTATTCGAGTAATCGTTGCAGCTCTAGTACCCATTGCTCCGCAGAGAACTGTTATTTCAGCCCCTAATTTTTTGACTTTGCTCTTTGGCCATGACTAGTAAATAGAGAGTATCCAAAAAAAATAAAAAAAAGAGTGGTGCAAGAAAAATCCAAATGTTTAATATAGTCAACATGAAGCGTTTGTCACTTTACTCACAGTGGGATGAGAAACCAACACTTTTATTCATATCAGAGACTATACTTTCCCTTCTACTTGAGTAATATTTTGTTAAAGTAACGGTGTCACAAAGTTACTCCAGTAAATGCAACTAAGTAAAATATAAATGAGTACTGTCCACCTCTGATTGCTGTTAATCAATATTTGGTCTGGTTTGGTTCAAATTACATTACTCTGCCTGTCTTGTATTTTTTTTTAAATCGCTTATTCAGCTTGTTTCCAAGCTAGTCATTTAGAAAATATATATTTTTGTTATTTCTTGTTTGGTCAGCTTGTTAATTTAACCTCTTATCTTTTTAATTTCCTGTAGTACTGGAGAACTGTTATTCTTGGCATGTTAAGCCTCATACTCTCAGCCGAGCTGTGGACCTTATCAGAAGCTTATCTCGCCTGTGTAGAAGATGCTGCTGCAGCATGTTCAGACCATGCTAATTGTTTGGCAAGAAACATACAATACTTTACTAGAATGTGTTCTATATATTTCTTTTTGGATAAGTTGGTTGGATGTATGAAGTTATTAGAGCGTACTTTGTACTTTGTGGATAAACCTGAAATTTCTTACATTTTCTTAGCCAGAGTAAATAATTACCCATTTGGTAAATTTTTAAGACCCTTTTTTCAAAAATGTATCTGGATATGTATCATAATGAGGGAATTGTATTGGAATACACATGTATGGGATATATATCGTCTCGTGAACCCTGTATCGGGATACGTATTGTATCGCGAGGGTCTTGATAATGGTAAAATAAAGTTGTAATGTTTGATTACGTTATTTGTCTCTAAAATGCATGAGTCACACAGGCCTAACAAAACAAAGGCCCATAAAAAGAATCAAAGTGACAACTTAAAAGGAGACGCATAACAAACTAATAAACAAACTAGTGCCTCAAAACAGACAAGGTCAGGAACTGCATCTACAGCACTGACGCACTAGAGGCACAAACAAACGGCATACTAGCCACAAAGGCCAGCAGCCCTGAACAGCTGGAACTGGTGTCCTTATTTAGTGGGTGTTGATTGTCAAGGTGTGGAGAGCCCCCGGCCAATTCGGGACCAGAAAACCAGTACAAATCTACTTATGTTCAAATTTGTTCAAAAGCTATTCATCTTGAGACTAGGGATGTCACGATATAACATTTTTGAGATTTCATGATCAATCACGATTATCTGCAAAAAGAAAGGAAATGTTTGTTTTTAATTTTTTAAAAAACTCACCAATAGTCTTGAGAGGAGAATTTTTTCCCCCCCGACTAACAATCAACCCACCTTTTAATGCAGCAGATTATTTTGAAAAGAAAACGCAATGGTCACAATGATAACATGAAATTATAAAAATATAAGCTTATTTGCACATTATTGCAACTCTTTTAACTATTATATCAGTTATTAGTGAGATGAGCTCCATGGTAACGCTCAGGTTTGAGACTTTGTTATTCTTCCCAAAGTAGGCTCACATAGCAGACGTGAGCCAAAGGAAAGTTACTGTCTCAGACATCGTTAACAAGTAAGATTACACTCTGGCACTACCTCACTCTCTCTCTCCCCCTCTTCCTCCTCCTTCTTCGACATTGTGCGTTCCCTGGCTCGATTTATGGTTTTTGCAGCTCAGATTAGGTTAGAGTTCTCGTACTAGATCGGCAGTTTGAGAATGACTCTTGGATGAGAGGTGAAACGTCTTGTTTTTCAAAAAGGGTGTCCAGATGATACAACTGAATCCTTTTCTTTCAATTTACTTTTGTAAATGACAAAATCACAACAGCAGTTGCCTCGATGAGTGAAAGGTAAAAGCCCATTGAGATCAAAACATCTTTTTCAAGGGTGACCTGGCTGGGTCCAAGTAGGAAACTGTCTTTTATTCCATCTGTGTTAGTGGGACACTGCGTTTGTTTTTCTCCTTCTCTTTTCTGCTTCAAATGGTAAACTTGTTCCATATTTGTCCCTCTTGTCCTATCATTAGGTTTTAGTCTGCAGGCTTCACAACAGATTTCACTGGATTTCAGATTCTAATTATTCTGTGTCCAGCTCGGAATGTGACTTCCTCCTGAACGGTCATACCACATTTGTTTGGAACGAACTTAATTTGATACTTGATTGATCCTCTGTGTATTTCGTTTGGACAGTGCTGATTTGTTGTTGTTGCCTGCTGTGTGATGAGGAAGGCCGGATGAACTCTGTTTGCACGGGGGCCTAGATGACTGCTGTCTGGGTGGTATAACATGGGGCTGTGTGCTTTTAGGATTAGTGTCTGCCTCCAGAAACAGCAGGCGGCCCAGTCTGCCCAGCGTTCCCAGGCTACACTCCCTCTGCTCTGTTCACACAAACATACATATACACACAGTGACTCTGAGCTCACAGGGGAATCGAGCTGGAACATGTTCAGTTGGAATAATTTAGTTCTGAATAAAGAGACGGACAAATTGGTGCTAATATAATAATATCGGGGGGAAGCCTAGGGCTGGACAATAAATGCAATTCATCCAAATAGTTTGTTTCTGTGCCCCCATGCGCACAGACTGTGGTGCCTTTTCACATCTTTCCCTCAAGACCATTTTCAAATAAAGGACCAGAAAACCCCAAGCTACAGTGACATGTAACATAGGCAAAGCTGCATATGTATATTTAAATAGGAAAAAAAACACACACTGCTCTATCCTCATTGGATGGGAGACCGCTGGAATGCCAGGTGCCGCCACAATGTCGCTTTGAGGTGATAAAGTGCTAACCCTAAAAGATTATAATCAGATCATTGAACTTCTAGTTTAGACACAACACAAGTAATCTGCGTTTTTTTAATATGGTGAAATAAGGCAGATAATGTTTTAAATGCACAGAAAGCTGGTGATAAGACTTCACTGGAAGTAGTGAAGAAGCAAATCGAGGCCTTAATCGGACAAATGATCCTGCAATGCAGTTTTATAGTCCTAGCCAATCAAACAGTCACAGGGAGAGTGAATGGAGTCTCTGGTTTATTGTGTGAGGTTGATCATTTTACCTCAGCTGCCCTTCCGACAGTGTTGCCTGGAGTCTAGATTACACACTTGTTCAATTCTTTACTCAGAGTGAGTCTGGTCACTAGGGCTGCAGCTATCGATTATTTTAGTAATCGAGTAATCTATCGATTCTTTTCTTCGATTAATCGAGTAATCGGTTAATTTTTTTTGTACATTCAGTAAACCATTTAAACACATATTAAATAATTTTTTAGATAAACGTTATAGCTCATAGTAATAAACAAATACAAAATAAGGAATTTCTGCTTAAAATAACAACATTATTCCTTAATTTCATATAAATTGTCCCCAAAACAGCAACATTTCACTTCAGTCCAAACTGTTCTGTTTTGTATAGAAAGAATATATTATAAAAGGACTTTATTAACTTGTCATAGACTGTAAACAGTTATCAGTACTCTGTCACATCACTATAAAATATAAGACATTTGTAAACGTTAGTTGGGTGGGCCCAGTGGTCCTGGCGTTTTGGGAGCATTTTGCGTTTGCCGTTTTGGCTCCGTGTGCCGGTCACTTTGGCCTCCGCGTCTCGGACTTTGTTTCACAACAGATTATTATGACTTAACCGCGGTCCTCCGCGCTGTTTCCATGTGCATTGGCTGTTTAAAAGTACGACTGTGATTGGGAAGCAGAGTTGTTGTAGTGGGGGAGCCGCGGGTCCGCGATGGCGGAGCTAGGTACGGTGTTTAGAGTTGCAGCTCGGATTATTATAGATAGATCCATGGCTCTTTCACTCATCAAACTCTTCCAGTCGCACTCGTGAGTTTAAACAGCGCCGCTCTCTTCCTGTTGCACCTTCGTCAGAGCGGAACAAGCTCCGTGTGAAACAAAAAGCGCCAGATTCACGTTTTTGATTAATATGTAAATTAAACGAATCATCGAAGCAATATAATAATAATCTAAGGTTTTTTGTAATCGAATTATTCGATTTATTTGAGTAATCGTTGCGCTCTACTGTCACACTCCCTCTGTCACGCCTCGAGTCAAACTCATACAGAAGTGTGTCATCAGATGTGTATTTCTGTGACAACATGTGAAACAAAGAAGCTATGTCGTTTTATCATTTAGACTAAATCAAACGTTTCTCTAGATCAATAGTTTTAAGCATAGTTCATTGATTCTGCGAAATTCACAAACTTTTTCACATTGCTCCATGTGCTCCTAGTCATGTGCATGCATGGTGGCCCAGGCCGTCTGGAGCCCCCCACTCACGCCAGCTCATTCCCATTTCCCACCCCATAGTTGCTGATGAGGGGGCAAACTGCTGGGGAAAACAGCCAGTTTGCGTCATAAGACATTGGAGAAATAGTGTGCCTGGGCTTTCTTAAAAGCCCAATTAAACATTCAACTTTGGGCAAATGAAAACATTTGGTTGTGATTATAGAGCAATGTGCAAGCTTAGTTGACTAATAATGTGGGTCAACAAGTTGGCATTGCGTGGAAATACTGCAGTTTATCACAAGATCTTTTTTTTTTGCTGTTTTGTTCTCTTAACGGTTTTTGTTTAAATCAACAATTCTGGAAGGCCCATCAAGGCTAACTGCCTGTAGTGATTTTAGGCGTTTCAAAATACATTGACGCTGAAGATCAAAGTGAAGTTGTATTTTTTTAAAGGTTTGGTGAGAATTATAGTTTTGCAGAATCAGAGTTATTGCCATTGTCAATGAACAAAATTCACAAACATAGAACTTGTCTCGGCCTTAAGGTGCAACATAGAAACACTGAGCATAATAAAACAACATATATTTCAATTCAAAAAGGGCATGCACTAAGAAACAATTTTAAAATTACTAATCATAAAATAAGAATAGGCATTTCTAAGTACACAAGAATTATAGTTTAGATTTACAGTTTTGAGTGCAGAAAGTGACAGTGCAGTGAGTGGTTGAATATTTGCAGTTAAAGTGACAGGTGTTTGCATAGTTTTCATCGAGTCCAACGGCAGAGTGGAAAGGAAAGACCTTATTCTTGTGGCGGGAGGGTTCTGGTCCGGTATGACTGTAGCCTCCTGCCTGAGGGAGTGAGTTCAAATCAGACCATGTCCAGGTGAGAAGGGTCAGCTGTTTGATCTGACCTGCTCGTGCCCAGAGCCCTGGAGACGCGTACAGGTCCTGCAGAGCACTCGGAAGTTCTGAGCCGATCACCTCTCAGCAGAGCGCACAATGCGCTGTAGTCTCGTTTCCCTGGCTGTGGCTCCAGCGTTAACCACACGGGATGAGGAGGCGTGAGGATGGACTTCAATTGTATGGCCGTGTAGAACTGCACCATCATCCTGCACAGGCAGCTTGGCTTTCCTCAACTGCCGCAGAAAAGTACCATTCCTCTTGCTGGGCCTTCTTGATGACGGAGCTGAATGGAGGGCTCCCCACTTGAGGTCCTACGGTGATGGTGTCCCAGGGAAGCGGAAGGAGTCCAGAAGTGGTGATGGGGGAGTCTGTCATGACGAGGGGGATTGGAGGGCTGGGGGCTTGTGACTTTCCTGAAGTCCGATCATCTCCACTGTCTTCTGGGCGTTGAACTCCAGGTTGTTGTACCGCTGCACCAGGACACCAGCCGGTCCACCTCCCTCCTGTAGACAGCTCATCCCGTCCGAAATCAGCCGATGAGGGTGGTATCGTCTGCAAACTGATGAAGTTTTTACGGAGTCGTGGCTGGAGTGCAGCAGTTTGTGTACAGGAGAAGCAGCAAGAGGGGAAAGTACACAGCCCTGTGGAGCGCCGGGTCTGATAGTCCGAGTGTCTGAGACATTCTTTCCCAGCCGCACGCCACTGCCTCCGATCCGTCAGGAAGTCAGCTGATATCCACCTGCAGGTGGAGTCAGGCACATTGAGCTGGGAGAGCTTTGCCTGGACGAGAGCGCGAGGATGTGGTTGAAAGCAGCAGGCTGAAGTCCAACAAACAGGATCCCCCTCCCCCCCCGGCGTAGGTTCCCGCGGAGTCCAGATGCTGCAGGATGAAGTGGAGTGCCAGTGTTGATTGCGCGTCCGTCTCACAAGACCTGTGTGCTCTGTAGGCGAACTGCAGGGGGTTCCAGCAGGGAGGAGGTGAAGGACTTGAGGTGGGGCAAGACCAGGCGTTCAAATGACTTCATGACTACAGACGTCAGTGCCACAAGCCTGTAGTCATTAAGTCCAGTGATCCGGGGCTTCTTGGGGACAGGGACAATGATGGCAGACTTGAAGCAGCATTTTCTGTTTACATCTGCTTTTTGCCATCTTGTCTTCACCTGCCTTGTCCAATCAGCGTTCTGCCTTGTCCAATCAGCTGGCTGTGGTATGTAGCCCCGCAACTAAAGCGGACTGCTTAAATGGGCTCGTACGGTTCACTTAAAATAGTGACAATTTTGGATTGTACCAATGCGCTCCAAAGCAAACTAGTGGAAACGTGTTTAAAATGTCCTGCTGCAGAGGGCAATACAATGTGTTACAAATGGAAAGATAGTGAAATTATGACGAATACAAAGCGTATTTTCACTACACCACATTTCATTGTTAGAAAGTCTGTTAAATCTATACCCCATACAAAATCTTGCGCGTTATCCAAAATCCTACATGCTCAAATGAAATCCTACATGATCCTGGTATGAATTTGAGTGCGTATTGTGGAATGAGCTGGTAAGATTCACAGTATGATCCAAAGCTGCATCACATTCCTCAGCTTGTAATCTGTGGAATTCTGACCAAACACACAACAACAGTCATTCTACAAGCTCTAGCAAGCCCATTCCAAATCCTGTTTCTCCTGCTCCCTCTGCAGAGTACTGGGCTGTTTTTTACAACTGTCATTTTATACTCTTCAGGCCATGTCCCACTAGGCACAGTCACAAGCCATCACCTCCTGAAGAGGTGTAAGACCACTAAATTGTACTTGCATCAACTGAAGTAATATTGTTTTGAATGTGAAGTCTGTGTATTATCCTATAGATGTTGGCATGAACATTCTTTACTAAATTTACACATTCACACTTGAAATATATATTTTTTCAATAGTTTAATGCTGTAATCCAAAGTGTGCCCTACGGTGTGACATGAAAAATCACATATTTAAACCAACCGTTGCACAAAAACCAGAAAAAGCTTGTCTGTCATGCTCCAGATCAAACTCTGGGTTTCAGGGTTTAAGACACGGGTCGAAATAAATAATCATTATATTCTGACATTTGTAATTTCTAATTGTATTAGTATTTTGCTACAGAGACATGTCACACCCTAGGACAGAAAAAAGATGTTGGTCAAGTACCCACTCTCACATGAGTACATTCTTTGTTACGATAATCGTACCCGACTCTGCTCTTAGCTCTTACATGTTAGGGTATCACATGATACCCTTTCTCTTCGTCTTTCTCATCACTGCAGCTGAAAAAACAAGTGAGCACTTAGCAGCCAAATCCAATTATAACAACAAGTGTTTGCGTTTTAATTCTGATGCTGCAGGACGGTGTTATTGCAGTGAGTCCAGGGGCAGGCTTTAATATCCACTGTCAATGCTTTTCTGTTTGCCTCATTGAATCTCTGACTGGTGGAGATCACAGGACGAGACGCTATCATGTAAAATACTTGTTTGCATCCTGTTATTTTCTTTTTTCTCAATTCAGTGCTTTCACACAAAGTAGAGAATTGTGTAAGTTGAATAGTTTATCATGCATATGTGGCATTGAAAGCGTTGAGCGAGTAAATTGTATTTGCATGATCATTTTGACCCCATTTGATTTGTGCTACTGACTTTATTGTAGTTTCAGTTGTCGCAATTATCTAATCTTAAAGTCTAAATATTTACGTAGATAATAAAATGTCCTGTCTTTTTATAGAAACATCTTGTACTAGTTTAGACCTCTACAATGTTGTGAAATATATTGCGTTTGCGTTCAAGAATTTGATGTCATAATCTCAGATGGAAAGTAACGATCAAATTGTTTTTTGATGTATTTTTTTTTTGTTCTCTGGACTATACAGACTCTAAAACACATTTGAATAGAGCTTTTATAACAGAGTGGCATTATAAAATCCAAATGTCAAAAAAGAATAAACAAAATAAACAAACACTTTATTCATAAATATTATATAATGATCATGATATCTTATATCATTCATTCATTTTCTACCGCTTGTTCCCGTTAGGGGTCGCGGGTGACTGGAGCCTATCCCAGTGCCTTTGGGCCTTAGGCGGGGTGCACCCTGGACAGTGGCCAACTCGTCGCAGGGCTAACACAGAGACATAGACACACAGACAACCATTCTCTCTCACACTCCTAACCATATTTAAACCTTTTATTTGGTTAAATATCCCTCTGGTCACCTCGGAACTCAATAATTCTGGTTGTTAAATTAAACCTGCGTGAATCTGTGACCGACAGAGTGCACTGAACTACTTGTGGCGCTTGTTTCATGCGGAGCTTGTTTCTGTGCACGGCACGTGTCTATGGAGCGGAGTTTTGTTGTGTGAAAGAGCACTGAGGACCGCAATGACGAAACGAAGTCCACAGAGGCTAATGTGAACACACGGAGCTAATGCTGCAAAATGACTTGACCTCAGTGAAGAATCATAAAGAGTTACAGCTCAAAACACAAACAAAAGCAGTGGCGGCTGGTGGTATATATTTTTAGGGGTGCAACAATTGTGGTAGTTACAATTTTGTTCATTCATACAGAATATCATAACAGTCGTGTGCACAGTCACTCTGCAGCCCACAGGCTTTAACACCAGTCTTATAACTAATGACAGAATGTGATTTTGTCAATGTTGAATGAATCAAAATATTTGGCTCTGTAACCTGCCCTGTGCTTGCACTGTGGTTTGTGCAACGCACATCTTAAACGTGAAGTTTGCCAGCATCCCTCCAACCTAGTACCAGCACCAACACAAAAATACATGCATTTGTACCATCTAGATTAGACGATTGTAACTAACCTGCTCGCAGCATGTCCTAAACCCTCCATAAAGAGCTTTCGACTCGTTCAAAACACAGCAGCAAGATTACCAACAGGAACTAAAAGAGAGCGCATTTCACCAAGGCTCGAGTCTCTTATTTTTTGAGTTTAGAATCAGATTTAAAATTCTTCTCTTGACCTACAAAGCCATAAATGACATGGCCCCATCGTACCTCAAAGATGCTATAGTGCCATCCAAATGCTGGACTTCTGGTGGTCCCAAGAGTCGCCGAAAGCACAGTAGGAGGTAGAGCGTTTAGCTACCAAGCTCCTTTGTTTTGGAATCAGCTTCCTGTCCATGTTAAAGAGGCCGACACAGTCTCTTAATTTAAGACCAGGCTTAAAACGTTCCTCTTTGAAATTTCAGGCTTCTCTGCGATGTTATTACTCCTGGATGTGATTTAAAATGTGAACTCTGGACAGAATTCTTCTAAATCAGTATGCTTATCAGGGGAAAAATGCAATTCATTCCTCTAAATGTTTTAATTTACAACAAAACTTGTATTAAGGCAGTACTAAATCTGTTCATGTTTGTTCCCTCCCTCGCCTCACCGTTGCCGGTGTAATATTTCGTGTGTATTCTCTTGATCTCGTCTCTGAAGTCTGCTTTAGTTTGACCTTGTTATTACTGAACACTCACTCCCTTTGACAAGATCCAATCTGAATTGTCTCTTCATTCTAGTCAACACACACGTGTGTGCAGTTATACATCCAGATAATAACTTGAAAGTTGTGACCTGCCCACATAATGAATACATGTTCTGCTGTGGTTATGAAACATTTGTCACACTCCCATACTAATAATTCAGCCTGCATAAATAAAGCATAAGAGAGAATGGGAGCAGAGGTAATTTTAAGTTACCCACCTAAATAGGGCTGTCGCTATTAGACAATTTGCCTTGCGGTTTGCGGTGTGGCCCATAGGCCCATAATAATGCATGTAAATTCGAGGTTTTACTTTGAAAAAAAAAAAATAACTGCAGGCATAAGTGACAGTATGGTGTGTACATCAGTGGCCAATATTATGCCAAAAAGGTGTAATATCATTTATTATTATAATTCAAAACAAAAAATGCAAACATACCAAGCAGTCAGCTCACTGATTCCCGTGTTAAGTTTCACTTTTGTTTTCTGCATACACGCCCCGATGTACAGCACCTGCTTATGCTTTTACTTCACGTTTATGGATGGAGGAGGAGGATTATGGCTGGATTGGATTGTATCTTTGTTTTGGCTGTAGACTTTACGTGGAATCTGTTTGGCTGCATCTTACTGGATTTTAACCATGCCACATTTACTTGCGGTTTACCCGGACCGAGGCGTAGGAGGACTACAGTGCAAACAACAGATTGTGACATGGTTAGACTTTGTTTTTTGGGTGGACGACAGGCCAACTCTTGACTTGGTTCCTCTATATGGGTGAACTGATACTAGGGATGTCACAATATTAATTTTAGAGTCATGATTATCATGAGGAGAAAATCACGATTTTACGATCATTCACAATTATAAGCAAAAAGTATAAAGTATATATATTGTATTTTTTCATGTTTGAACTTGCAAATATTCCTATGAGAAGAAAATTTTGTTTGATGAAAATTAACTTCCCTACCCTTTAAAACAATATATTAATTTAAAAATAAGAATAATGGGCACAAATGGATTACATAAGATAAATGTATGCTTATTGGCCCCTCATTGTAGCTCTTCTAAGCAATATATCATTTATTAGTGAGATGACCTTCATGGTAGCTCTCAGGGGTGGGGCTTGAGACATTGAGAAAGTCAAGTCAATTTTATTTGTAGAGCACTTTTCATGCTCACAGACAACTCAAAGTGCTTTACATAGAATTGAAAATATTCATACAATTTACACATTTGCTGTGTACTTTAAAATCAATGAATACATACTACATACATTTATTAATAAGTTGGACATGGGCAATGCTAAAAAGATGAGTTTTTAATTTAGACTTAAAAATATTAGGCGTCATTTCAAAATTTAGACCTTCTGGAAGGGAGTTCCACATCTTGGAGGCATAAAAAGAAAGAGGCTTCACCATGTTTGAATTTTAGGCACCACTAGAAGAGCTGTACCAGCTGATCTCAGGGGTCGACGGGGCTCATAAGGAGTCTGTAGGTCTGCCAGGTACTTTGCACCTCTAGCATTTAGTGCTTTGTGGACCAATAAGAGAAATTTGAAGTTAATTCTGTGAGGGACTGGAAGCCAGTGCGACATTTGTAATATGTGCTGTCTCTTTTTTGTTTTGGTGACAACCCGAGCTGCGGCATTTTGTATTAGTTGTAGCTGCCGGATTGAGGACTTTGTAAGGCCTGTGAACAGGCCATTACAATAGTCCAGTCTACATGAAATAAATGCATGGACCAACTTTTCCAGATCTTGTCTGGATATAAAGTCACAGAGGCGTGGTTCTAAGTGATAGAAGGCCGACCTACTAATCATTTTAATATGGTTATTAAAACTCAAGTTACAGTCCAGAGTGAACCCAAGACTCTTCACTTTGTCCTTGCATATGAAGGACAGACCATTGAGCTTTTCATACAGTTTGTCTTTCTTTCACTGAATCAAAACAAGAACCTCGGGTTGTCCTCATTTAACATAAGAAAATTATTACACATCCACAGGCGTACTTGTTTCATGCAATGCATCAATGATTCAAGGCTGCCATCATCTCCTGGAGTGACAGACACACATTTGTGTATCGTCTGCGTAGAGATGGTATGAGATATTACAGTTCTGTAACAGTTTGGTTAGCTGTGTAATATATAGATTAAATAAAAGAGGGCTAAGGGTTGAACAATGGGGAACTCCATACATTGTTTGAAATTTGTCTGAACTGAACAATTATTAAATACAGCGGTGTCCAAATTAGTTTTTTTTAAGATTGGGTTGATCACTGCAACCTTTAGAGCAGGCATGTCCAAACTACGGCCTGGGGGCCTAATGCGGCCCTCAGACCAATTTTTGTTGGCACTCCGGCTTCCTGCCAAGTTTGGTTCCAAACAACAAAAAGTAGTTCTTCTTACTGTAAAATTGGAAACATTCAAGCATTTTAAATTCATTCCAACGTAATATTAACGTTCCAAGTCTTATTAAAGGTGTGGAGGCCCATCGATACCATGTCAGATGCAACATTTCAAATGATTCCCTTCATTGTCAGGTTGTCTGTGGCCCTCTGCTCCGTATAAGTTTCATAATGCGGCCCTTGGTGAAGAAAGTTTGGACACCCCTGCTTTAGAGCCTTTGGAAAAACACCAGAAACTAATGTTCGGAAAAACCTTTTTTTAAATTTTTTTATTAGTGGGCAGAGGATCGAGGCAGCATGTGGAGGATTTTAGATGAGACTCTGTAAGTAATGTTTGATCTGTTGTCATAAATTCACCCATTTTGGCACAATTTAAGTCATTGTTAGGCTGGAACTGGTGTCATTAAGGAGGGGCTGGCTAATATTTTATCTAATGTTATAAATGTTATCAATACACATTTTTGCAAATTCATTACATGATTTTACAGAATTAAAATCAACAGGACAGGACTGGGAGAGGATTGATAAGTCTATCAATGGTGGAGAAAAGAGTATGAGTGTTATTTTGTTGCGAATTTATAATCTGAGACAAAAATGTGTTCCTTGCCTTTCTCAGTTCATAATTGTACTTTTGCAAGGATTGTTTGTTGAAGATGTAGATTCATTGTTAGTTTGTGTTTCCGCCATTGCCGCTCTCTTTCTGCATGGTCTTTTCTGAAGTTTCACCTATGAAGCATTCCTCCATTGAGCTTTAGGCTTTTGCGAACTGACTTTTAGATTTGAAATTGTTTACAAGATTATCAAGTGATGAAGATAAAGTGGGATTTTCAGAGTATGCTTCAAAGAAGTGTTCACTGCTAAACTCACTGATAAGTCACAACATTTTTATGACCGAGAACATTCCAATCAAAACTAACACACAGAAGTGATCTGAAAGGCAGGGTCAAACATTTTTATATTGGTAATGTTACAATCCTTAGTTAAGACTAGGTCTAGTGTATGGCCTTTGGTATGGGTCGGCTCACGTACATGTTGAACAAATCCAAGATTGTCCACCACAGATAAAAAACTATCATTAGGATTGTCAACATGCATGTTCATATCTCCAGAGATTATAATATTGTCAAACTCAGTTATTGCAACTGAAATCAGTTCCATGAATTCATCAACAAAAGGTGCTGAGGAAAGTCACTTTCCTTTGGCTCACACCAACAACAAGCAGATTTGTGAAGAATAAAACGGTGTTTATAGGTAATATTACGCTCTGGCACTACCTTTCTCCTCCTTCGAGCTGGTGCGTTCTGCGGCTCACCTTTTGGCTCGTGCTTAATCATTTATCTTACGCCTAAACATAGCTGTGACAGACTTCTATCACTAATTAAGTAGCATCCACAAAAACCTTTTACCATTATTTGGTTTGGAGCTCACCTGCTCTTCACTGCTCACCTTTCCAGTCCAGGTTGAGGCGCTGACAAAACTTTTTAGACAAATTTTGAATTATGTTTTAAAATAAGTCTAAAGTAAATCGGAATATTTTTTAGTATGAAGTAGTGGACACGTTGATTAGTTAATTACTTATAATTGGCATATATTTAAAAAAAATTGATAAGATGAGCAATATATATTATACTAATATAATTCACTTTTAATAAAAAACACATTTGACACTTTCCAAACAATAGGTATCATTAGAGCAAACATTTTAAACTGGAGAAAATACAAGTGCTTAATCAAAAGCTATGTATAGAGTGAGATGACACGCATGGATTCCACACTGCCTCAAAGTCTTCTGGGACACGGAGAGGGCCGAGAACGCAACTGAAGTAGACTTGGAAAAGGGGGTGTGTCGAGAACATCATCCGGGGATTTAACCGTTCTCTGCCTGATGCGTTCATTGAATTGGAACAGTACTTGGTCCACCGCAGAGGATGTTTCACGAGCACGCACAAGAACACATATTGAGAAAGGGCTACAGACACATGTACGCGCACGCCGCCATGACTCGCGGTGCGCCGGGAGACATTTCTGCGGTATACAGCAGATTCCAAAAACCCCACGAATAGCCTATAGTAGCCATAAATAATCGCAATAATTGAAAAAATGTTGACATCCCTAGCTGATACACTGTGCTTTGTTTGGGTTGATGTAGGCTTATGTTACAACATTGTGCTGCTTGTGCAGAATGCTCAGTCGTGCACACCAGCACTGGTTCATCTGTGCTATGTATTTATTGACTCATTGACGAGATTCCTTTTGAAGTCAGGCATCGAAGGTTGGCACCCAAAAGCTTGAGCACTTTTGCGGTTTTACTGATCACAGCAATATTGCAGTTACCGCGACAGCCCTACCACTAAAGTTAGATTTACTTGGATCTATGAAGCAGGAGAACAAACAAAAACAATGTTGTTAATTGATAAACATAAATACATTGGTTGCTGTTTATTCCTGTAAGCGCGTTATATGAGCCCAGCCCAGTTTCTAATTGTGGTCTTATTCTGACGTTCACTGATTCTAGGTCCTGGGTCTTGTCTTGAGCTGTATGCCTGTCTTTAATATCACCAAAACACGTGCGCCCCACATTGCTTTGTCTGGATGGCTGCTTCTCGGCTCATAAAATGGCCTCTCCTCTCCGATCTGCAAAAACACTCTGGGTCTCCTCGATAGCTGATGTTTTCTCGATCTGTGACATGGTTCTGAGACCCTTCTCTGCTGTTTTTTTCTCTCCATAAATCCATAAATCATCTCCCATCCCGTCTCATCACAATCTGTACAACTGCATTCCGAAACCACGATGTAAATAGACCTATCAATGCTCTATGCTTGACATGTGCTGAAACGGTCTGTAACTCCCTCTGAAGCCAGGAGATGGTGCCATAACACAGGCAGTCAAGGATTAAATAGCAGATTCAAAGTGTTTTTTTTTTTTTTTTTAAACATGAGGTGCCATACTTAAGGTACTCAAGAGCATGTTTAAAGGCTAATAACAATACAAATAATGCGTCACATCTGCCCTTTTAAGGTCTGGATAACAAATGGAAAACTTTGATATATTGAAAGAATAATTTGACTTGAAAAACAGGACTTTTAATAGATATTTACAAATAAGGAGTTATTTATATTCAAAAAATTAAACAAAGCAATGACCACTTCAACCCTCTGACTGAAATCTTTATTAATGCATATAAATTGGAACTCACAAGGGGAATAATATATAAAATATAGCCGAAAGCAGCAATGATCAGCCTGCACAGCTAATGTGCTCCAATCTTCGGTCTTTTATTGCACATACTGCCAAATCCAGGGCGCTGTCGTGCCTTCTCCTCTCCTTTGTTCTACAAATATGGACATTATTGTGTTCTGAAATGTTCAATGCTTTGGACAAAGTTTGCGGCTCTGTAGCACAAAGACCATAGTACTTAAAAGAATGATGCCCCACTCCTCAAGATGAATCTCAAGGGTTAGGTGTTGGGGTTCCCTCAAATTTTAGGTTAATCAGGCTAACGCCCTAGGAGTATTTTGTAAAAGTATAAAGTGTAAACATGTTGAAATGTCAGAGATTTGGTGATTTTACCATTGGAAAAACATGGGATGTTTCTGTTATCGCTACGGCTACGCCGTAAGAAATATGACATGGGTCTCTTTGACTTTTTCTGAGCGGGATAGAATTTTGTGCCAAATGGTATAACATTTCAAAAAACTAAATCTTTGCTCCCTATATAAAATATAATTTCACTCTAAAACTCTTTGACTTGAACCTACTTGAGGTGAATTCACTGAATTAATAACTGATTCCAATTTGACGCAAAATTTGGACTTTGTATATGCAAAAGGTGGGAAAGTTTAAAATTTCTGAAATTTCCCCCACAAGGGGCTGGGCTCCATCCTGAGTGGATCAGTCAGCTATGTGTGGAATCCAACACTCGCCGGACCTATCTGTTTTACAGCCATTATTTCGTGTGTGTGTGTGTGTGTGTGTGTGGCGCGTGTGCGCGCAACAGTGCAAATTATCTCAACAGTCTGAAGCCTAAATGTGTGCTCAAATACCATGTATTGTGCAGATTTTATAAAAGTAACTGTATTCTGAATACCACCAAAGGAAAGGGCTAAGGTCTAAAATGGTCACAATTAATATAATTTTTTGTTCTTACGATTACATTGTGTGAATAATCATGATTATCAATTATGTAAATAATCTTCACATTTCTATCTTAGACATAACTAAACTTAATATTCTCCTCGAATGCTTCAAGACTAAAGAAAGGCTTTAGGGAGGGAGGGGCTACATGCACTAAATGGAGCTAATTTCCTTGTGACCACTAGGGGGTGAACATGTCTCACTCTCTCGCTTGTGTCCCGTGAACGGATCCAGACCTGAAACAGTTTGAGTAAATCCAGGAGGTGACTGGTGACCCCCTTAGTCCAGTTTTCACCTTTGGTTTGAAAGTCAGATGGAATATGCAATGCACACATTACAAATTTGATTAAAATAATGATGCAAAATGGGCAGAGGCTATCAAGCTAAAAATGCTTGTGAAAATGAGTTAAAAACAACTTTAAGAGTTCATTTACAGAAACAGATAAGTGTAATTTGAAAAAACAGTCAAAGGCTTACAATTTACAACTGTTTTCAACAGCTGAATTGGTTGATGCAATTAAATATGATTCCATCCCTTCTTGACTTAACTATACGGTTATTAATATGCGTTGAAGAAAAAATGAAAACGCTTTTCTGTTATCCGTTTTTGCACATGAATTCTGAAACATTTCGAATTTGAAAGGTCCACCACATTCTTCTCTCCATGGAGCTTTCATTGCTTTGTCTGGCATGTACCACAATATGGCATTACAGTTATACATCTACATTTTCATAACTGAGTATTGTTACCCAGGTGCTAATCAATACTAATTATAGTATGGAAACTAGATACCCATATGAGCCAGTATCGATAAGATAAATCACAAACCGAACCAAACCTGACCTTTCCTGATGAGCTTGATTTATTTCAAAACTAGTTTAAGACCACAGGGTTATAATAAAGAAACTATGATTTGTGTGCGTTTTTAAAATTATGGTGATTGTGGAATTGAATTTGGTATAAATTATCAAATATTTTCTGTTTTATTCAAATTGAGTTTGAAATGTTTGTATCGTGACACCATTAATCTTGCATTCATTCAATCACAGATGTAAGAAACTACAACTTGAAGGTGCTGTACCTGATTGCAATTACAGTTCTGCTTTTTATGTTTTTGTGTGTGTTTTTTTTTTAATTTAATTTTATTTACAAATACAAAACAGCAACAATAATGAGGACAACAAAAACAGCAAAAGACAGACCACAATACAGACATTAGAGTAGAGGGACAAAAGTCTAGAAACTTCAGAGCGGGGTGATTTTGTGTGTGTGTGTTTGCGTGTGTGTATGTTTGTTTGTGCATATGTGTGCGTGAGTGTCTGTGTATGTATTCAAACAGAGTAAAAATGTGTTATATAATTACCATCATAACATATATTGTCGTTCACGGGAGTTCTAAATTTGTGGGTCTGACATTTATTTTTTCCATAACTGACGATTTGTAGGTACTTAAATAATATAAATAAATAATATATAATATAATATATATATATATATATATATATATATATATATATATATATATATATATATATATATATATATATATATATATATATATATATATATATATATATATATATATATATATATATATATATATATATATATATATATATATATATATTGCTCCTGATGCCAAACTCCTGGACCAAGTGTGGAAATGTTGTTAATATGTTGTTTTTAAAAATATGTTTAATGTGGGTGATACCCTTTTCAGCGCATGTTAGGAAGTTTGGTGTTTTTTTTATTGCTTAAGAAGTCAGGGTTGTTCCAAAGTGGGGTGAAGTTAGATGAGGCAATTGTGGAATTTGGTGATTTTTGTGAAATTTCCACCAGGCTGTCAGAGTAGAGGCTATGGTTATAGCTTTAAAGCATGTATGTTGTTTTATTTGTTTTATTGATTTGGTGAGAAATGGGATGTCAGTTATATTCTTTGCATAATGATTGTTCTATTTCTAGCCATGTAATATCAGATTGGGTGGGGTGGGTCCATTTGTAACTGTATGTAGTTGGTTAGCCAATGAGTAATATTGAAAATGTGGTGCTTCTAGTGCTCCTTGAGCTTTGTTCTTTTGTAATGTACTGAGTTTAATCCTTGGTGTTTTATTTTTCCAATAAAAGTGAGTGATAATGGACTCTAGTGATTTGAACCAGGTGAGTGTGGGGTGGTTTGGGATCATTGAGAATAAATAGTCTATTTTTGGTATAATTGTCTGTATTGCTGCTATCCTGCCAATTATGGAGAGGGGAAGGTTGAGCCATCGAAGTTGAGTGTTATCAATTCTGACAGCCTGGAGGAAACCCTGATGCCTAGGTAAGTGATGTGATCATGGCATATAGGTATGGGT
Source organism: Chaenogobius annularis (assembly GCA_015082035.1). Taxonomy (NCBI): domain Eukaryota; kingdom Metazoa; phylum Chordata; class Actinopteri; order Gobiiformes; family Gobiidae; genus Chaenogobius; species Chaenogobius annularis. Next base: position 51,020 of record BJKM01000756.1, read on the forward strand.
GACTGGTGGGATGCCACATCCCATTTGGTTTTATGTAGCGGGAGGATGGATGATTTATTCCAATTAATTGCATAATCTGAAATTTTCGAAAGACTGAATAGTTTTGATTATTTCTGGAATACATGTTTGAGGTTCATGTATAAATAATAGTATGTCGTTTGGATACAGTGAGATTTTATAGGCTTGTGTTGTTTCAATACCGTTGCTTGATGGGTTCAGGCGGATAGCTGCTGCCTTTTCACGGTTTTAAAGGCTGTTGAAAACTGCCATTGTTATTGTGAGAAGATTGTTGTTATTGTTGTTCAAAATTGTTTGCGTTATTCAATTCAATTTAACCTTTTTCAAACCTGCACATATAGTTCACATTGCATAACATTACAGACACAGGTGCATGGTTTGAAAAGGGGACGATGAGGCAATTTCTTTTACATTTCTAACCCCCCTCCCACCCCACCGACTCATCACAACACACTACAATAGAATGCATTACAATACAATAAAAGGCAATGCAACACAAATAAGTACAATGACATACAAACAGACAAAACAAGCCATTCATACTCTCATCCGGACATGACACGTGAGGTCACTCTCCTGCAAGTATTCCCTAATCACTTTTAAATATGTTTTTAAACTGAACTAGGTTTGTACAATATTTTCAATTAATTTGAAAATCCATTCCAGAGACTGACTCCAAGTCGTGAGATTCACATACACATTCTGACATTAGGTTGATATAATTTATTTTCTCTTGAGTTTATGTTTATGATGAGCATCTTCTCTGGAAGTTTGTTTGTTGATGCCCTGAACATTATTTGGGCAGTTTTAAAGTTTACAACATTACAACAACTGATTTTACGAACAATGGATCTGTATGTTCATTACAGTGGGCAGTGTGAGCAATCCTAAGAGCCTTTTTCTGTAGTCGAATTAGAGGCAGTAAATTAGTCCTATAACTGTTTCCCCACAATTCAACACAATAGTTCTAGTGTGACATGACTAATGAAAAGAAAGATATACTCAACCAGCATTCATCAGTCCTACACATTTAGCAACTTTTGTTTGCCAGTAATTTATATGGGGTTTCCAGGTCATTTTTTCATCAATTATAACTCCTAAAAAACAACTTTTTAACTTATTCATTTCATCAGGCAAAAGTTGCTCCAAATTATCCCCTGAACATACAATATTGGTGCAATCAGCAAAAGGACGAATTTAAAGATTCTTATATTTTACATGGTCCATTAATATACATAATAAATAATGTAGGCTCTAAAATTGACCCTTGCGGTATCCCCACACATGATGTCCCTATACCCTGATTTGGTTTGATCAATCTGTACAATTTGCTGCCCTCTAATGTAGGGCTCTCCATTCTCCAACCTATAGCGCTACCACATTTTTAGTAGCTCGTGAAAGGAGTTCCAAAACATACCTGAATTTAGCATTTAATTTGTCACTTAAAAAAAAAAAAAAAAAAAAAAAAAAAGATTTTGTTGCCCGTAGGCTTTACTAGACAGGAGAGGACAGGGTGAAATGGGGAATGAGAGAGAGGAGAGGACATGCAGTATACCGTCGGAGTCGGGATTCGTACTCACTACACTGCGCCCGACTGCACTTGGAGCCTGGTATATGTGTGCTGTGATTTAACCACTCGACCACTGGGCAGCATGATTTGTCACTTTCTAAATACATTACAAGCTTCACCCTATCAAATCCATTGTTGGCCCGCCCCACGTGCGTGTGCGTCTGTGGATCCAGCTGGCTGTGGGTAAGCGATACAACACAGTGGTGTAGTCTGACTTTCCTATTGATCACTGATGCCTGACTGTTATTATCCTCGCTGCACTTAAGTGCTTTCCCTCCTCCTTCCCGCAGTCACTTCTCTGAGCGTTTCTTTTAGTTGTCTTCTCTCCTTTTTCTGTTTTCTCTATACTCTGGGGCGCAGGCAACAAGCAGTGGGCTTGTTTATGTTTAGAATCCGACTCGGAAATGTTAGCCTTGTTCCGCTGGTGTCAAGCTGCAAAATGTCTTTTGTTTGAGGTTAATCACCTCATATTCACAGGGAAAGCTGCAAACGAGTGAATGAATGGACATTCAAACTGGTGACAATGCAACTGGCACATGGAAGCGTGTGCCACAAAGTCAAACTTGTTTTTGCCCGACAAAATGTACCTACAGCATAAAACGTTGGCTGCAAATATTTTTTCTCAGGACTGCTAAACTTCAGTGTGAAAAAAGAGCTGGTGTTGTGAAGGCCCAGGGGCTGTGCAGCAAAACGCAGGGCCTGGGGGTAACTGGGTGGGGTGTTACTAAAAATAAAATCACATCATGCAGGGAGTGTAGAGTGACCTGCTAAAATAGTTTATATAAAATTCACCAGAATACAGGAAATCCCTTATGATTTCTTCAAAGTTTTCTGGGGGTTTTCTGGGGGTTGAAATCGTCTGAAATTTCCTCTATTAAGTCAATTAAAGCCATGGATGTTTATGTACTCATTCTTGTTTATTCTCACAATTATTATTCATTATTTTTTATGATTTTATTGTGACCGGAATAATCACCATTATTGATTAACCGAATGATCTGATCCCTAGTTCCAGTTCCAGCATCCTAATTATTCAGTGCGATGAGTTTATAAGAGCTCTGATATATCTGAAAGTTGTGAAAAGCAGAGTTTAGGGCTAACAAACATTTCTTGCACTTCTTGCTTTGCAGAGAAGAAAAAATAGATATATAGAATAGAGCAAAATAGATTTAACTTTATTACATGAAAATAATTGGCTGCAGTCTCTGTTAACCTAAAGAAAAGTCTGTGACAAATCTGAGGATCAAGTTTAAATAAAAATTACACAGCAGCAGACATTTACTGTACACATTCAAATTTCATTTTTCTTCTGATAAGACAGTGGTATATAAGAGAGAGTTTATTTACCTGAAATGTTTCGGCGGCAGGACTTCCGCCTTTGTCAGATATTGTGTGTCTTGTATCAGATGTTATTCCCCAGGTCCATCAATCGAGATGGAGCCGTTTACTTTGGCTCACACATGGGACTCACTTCTCCAGAGATCACCACGCGGGGACAGAATCAGAAAAAGATTTCTTGCCATTGCCAATGAACAGAATTCACAAACATAGGAACTTGCTTTGGTGATTCAGTGCAACATAAAACAATGAACAATGATAAAACAACATATGAAATCAAAAGAAACAATTTAAATCTACTATAGGATTAATTCATTTTCGACCGCTTGTTCCCGTTAAGGGTGGCGGGTGACTGGAGCCTATCCCCGTGCCTTTGGGCCTTAGGCGGCGTACACCCTGGACAGTGGCCAACTTGCCGCAGGGGTAACACATAGACATAGATAAACAGACAATCATTCACGCTCACATTCATTCACTAGGGTCAATTTTACAGTTGCCAACTTAACTAACACATGCATGTCTTTGGGCGGTGGGAGGAACCCAGAGAGAACCCAGAGAGAACCCAGAGAGAACCCAGAGACAACCCAGAGACAACCCAGAGACAACCCAGAGACAACCCAGAGACAACCCAGAGACAACCCAGAGACAACCCAGAGACAACCCAGAGACAACCCAGGGAGAACCCAGGGAGAACCCAGGGAGAACCAGGGAGAACCCAGGGAGAACCCAGGGAGAACCCAGGGAGAACCCAGGGAGAACATGCAGAACCGCTCTGCCACCGTGCTACTACTATAGGATACAAATAAAAGGCTTACTATGTACACAGTTTTTACAGTAGATTTACAGTTGTAATTCAGAAAGTGAACAGTGCAGTGAGTGATTGGTTAATTTAGTTAGTGACAGGTGTTTAAGAAGTTTTCATGAGTCCAACGGCAGAGGGAAAGAAACTATTCTTGTGGCGGGAGGTTCTGGTTTGGATGGACCGTAGCCTCCTGCCTGAGGGGAGTGGTTCAAATAGTCCGTGTCCAGGGTGGGAATGGTAAGCAGTGATCCGTCTCACCCTGGACACGGACTATTTGAGACTGACCAGGCGTGGTCTGACAGTTCTAGCAGACTGACCTTTCCCTGCCGAAACATGTCAGGTAAATAAGCTATCACTTGTATACCACTGTCGAATTAGAAGAAAAGTGAAATTTAATTGAAAAAGAAGACTTAATTTGACAAATATTGAATAGGCCCCAGTGGCTTGGGGAACCCTGTGTTACTTTGTCTGCTTTTTGTCCAGAAGTGGCCCTGCTCTTCTCTCCCTGAGGGGCCCGACTCGACATGCCTGGACGGCTGCACTTGACACCACACATTAGAAAGGCCCGGAGCCTGGGTGTGTGGTCAGGAGAGGTGTAAATGTGGCACCACAAACGGCGCCCTCTCGGCTCCTCACTGACGCTCTACAAGCACATTAGCGCGCGGGCAGCTTGATTATTTCATGATCTAACAGATGTGGCTCCACACGGCACGTCAGGGGGCCGTCCTGGAGCAGCATTACAACATAGAAATTATGAGTGATTCCAGACAGAATGTAGCTTTAAAAAAAACAGGCGTGTGAGTAAGAAGGAATCGAAGCACAATCTGGGACCAGCACAAACTTGTTTTCCGATGCAGCATTTTGTTTTGTGTTTGAGGCTTGTCACAACAGAAAAGCTGTTGCGGAGCAAATGGAGAAGTAGCTCATCATGGGTGAATGAGGAGTGAGTGAATGAATAAGAACTGTGCTAGAATAAAATAAAAATGAGAAGCATGTCAAGTTTGAATAAATCCTCTGACTATTATTGTGAAAATGGTAAAAAGAGGCAATGTCATATTTACCTCAAAATGAACATGTGATGGTCCCTCACATGTTCTGGAAAATGTTCTCTTCAAACATTCCACATTTTAGCTGCATTCAAGTGAAACAACATATGTGGACATGTCGATGTAATCCCTCATTCGTCCAGGAGTATTCCATTGTAGAAAAAGATTCTACAATTGTGACCTGACTTTGAGGAGGGAGCCAAAGTCAGGTCACAATAGGATGTAGATGGCCTATCTCAGTTAGTTTCAATGGCCCATTATCAGGCCTGCCCACCTCTTTCACAGAGTAGGATATAAACCGTAGTTCTCAGACTTGTTTCACAGATTGAAAATGACTCTTGGATGAGATTCGAAACGGTTTGTTTTTTCTAAAACAGTCCAGCTGACTACAACTGAATCTTTTTCTACAAAATATGTGGACATTTTATTGATCTATAAAAAACTTTAAATGAAGTTATCTTGTATGCCAAAACGATGCCCCTGCTGGTCTTGTCTTATGTGAAAACAGGACTTACCACAAGATTTGGAGATTCCAGACTTCCTTTGTGCCAACTGTGCAGATAAACACATTTCTTCAAACGTGTCAAATGAAATGTAAAAGTTTCTACTAATTCTGCCTGAAAATATTGAAATAGGATTAGGTGATTTATCATATCATTCCACCATTTCCCCTCATTACATTGTAAATGATGTAAAAATTTGTTTTACAAATTGTGATTTTGATTTAATTGTGATCAATGTGCATACTTCGATGTGGCTACCACTGCCACACTACTTATACTATATACAGTGATTTAGTTAATATAAGGTAGGAATTGTTTCAATGGTAGTCACCTGGACTATCATCCAGAAGTCATTTTCAATCTGAAGGCTCTGGTCTGAGAAGCTAGACTTTCTACTATACTGAGCTAGATTATCCTGCCCTCAGGGAGGAGTAATGACCTGAAAGTGCAATGCCTTTGCTTGCATGCCTTGTTATGGGTGGTTCTAACCCTGTTGTTATCTGCCTGACTCTCCTTTTTCTGGCGGCACGATGGCTCTCTTGCCTCACAGCAAGAAGGTCGTGGGTTCGACTCACCAGACCGGACCAGCCAGACGGTGAGTTTGCAGCTTTCTGGGTGGTTTTCCTCTGGGCACTCCAGTTTCCCCCATCAATCTAAAACATGCACAATAGGAAAAATCCTCCAGCGAAGGTAGTCCTGACCAAGCTGAGCTCAAGATCTTGAGATGGGTCCCTGGGCGTTGCACTGCAGCAACCACTGCTCCTGAGGAGATGCCCCAGCGGTCTTGATGGGTCGAATGCAGAGGACACATTTCCCTATGGGGGACAATAAAGTCTGATCTAATCTAATCCTTCATAGCTGTAAAGTACCTGGTTAGCATTTGATCAACTTCTGTACGTACAGTACCTGTGTGGTGCATGATTGTGGGTCCCTGTCACATGTGTAACGCCTCAGCCAGAGGTTTAGGCTGAGCTCAGACTAGTGCACTGACAGATCTGATGACATAACGTCTCACATGTCCTGGGCCGTCACATCACTTCACGCCATAATCCCATAAACTCCTGCTCACACCACTATCGCCTATCACCCAGAGTGCTGCTTTACGGTGTGGTTTGGCCTATTTTGTGCACTGATCAGATGACTGTGTATTTCTCACTCATGATTTCATCTGTCTGGACGTTAGTTCTGAGCTGGGTGGGTGCGGGGAGCAGAGGGGAACATTTTGCTAAAGGTGCACCCTGTAACTTGATTGGTGTCAGTCCAGAGTGGTTTTAAACTTAAACGACCATCAGCATAGACATATAAGTAGCCTTCGCTTTTGAAGCCCATGCTACAGATAATGTAGAGACTTGGGTCAAAGCCTTGTTAAAAGTCATTATTGGCATTTTATTTTAGATATGAATGAATTAGTTTAAAAACTGGCGTCTGAGCTCAAGGCTAACTGACTTTAAATTGATATTTCTGATTATGTGCAGCCGTGTGAGGGAACGGCTGTGTGATTTTGGGCTTCACAAAAAATAAACAGTTTTGAATTGAATGTTATGCTTTTGGTAAAGAAGCTTGCAAGACTCTTATACTTGTTACTGCGAGAAAAACAGAAATTACATAAATATCATGAAATAAACGTTTAATATACTTTAATGTTATGCAACATTCAATTTGACGTAACTCTGGAGCATCTGCCAAGAGAGTTCGATGATCGGACAGAGATAATTTCTTGTCTATGAATGTTTTTTGAAGGCCGCGTAATGAGAATGCATTTTTTTTTTCTTTTTTTTTTCATTTTGGAAGCTCTCATTTGGCCTCAAACTAGAACATCTTTTGTGTTCTCTCTCTATGAATGTGACCTCATAATTTCCTATAGTGTCTTGTCATTCGTTGATCAATGGCAAATTCAGAAGCTACTGAACTAATTGAATATTCCTAGTTTTGCCATTAACGCAAATAAAAAGTATGAAAACAATAACCTTTTGGAGTTTTGGACCATTTAGGCGCTATCTGGATAATCTTCTTTTAAGTACAAATTTTATTTGTAGACTACACCCAGATTTGTGACATCAAAGGTATCTCCTGTGCCGTTTTTTTTTTTCTGATTGTTTATTTGTTGCCTGTAAAAGAACATACATTATATATGTGCTTAAAATTGTAGCCTTGGGCTAATTTTCATCCGTTGGCACGTTTTGAGTCCATAAATCACCCCTGGACTCGTTCTGAGCATGACTCAAATCACGTTCATTACAACTGCGTGCCTACATTAGCATGTCGGGGCCTTTGTAATTCCTTCTGCCGCAAGTAGATGGCGCTTCGACACAATTCCTGGTGTGGGAAATGCCTGACTGATGATGTAACGGGTGCTTTTTGCAAGGACAATAACAATACAAAAAAAATCACAAATATTTCCTGAATAATAAATCTCACTACAAGGTGCCTTCCTTTGCTTTTTTGTACTCCTTATGGACTGTCTCCCCGGCAGCATGCTAACGGGCCTATTCTTAACCAGGACATAAACAGATTCCTAAACAAATACACACAAGCTCACCGCGTCAGATATGTACATGAGCCGTGTTCAGTATGCCTCGTGGCCAGGTGCCATTTTGGCCTTTGTCTCCATGCTGTGGTGAGCAGCTTTAGTAAGGCGACCCCCTCCTGCAGTAGATATGTCATCTGCAGAGGACGACTGCGTGTTTCGGATCATTCAGAACGCCAGTCTGGCCTCGGTCTGTAACACCACTCTTCTGCTGGCTTCTGGTGACATCACAACATTAGAACATTAAGTTGATGTGGGGGGCATTTAAGGTTATGGTAGAATTATTTTGTGGAATTTTAGTTTACTTTCATATGCATGATACCAGGTGAACATGTTCTCTTGCACATCTGAAATTTCCGGCTGTATTGTTGTAGAGCAGCACTAATTAAAGTGACGTTGAACTTTTAGCATTGATTGCTGTTTCTTTTCATTCTAATTGAGTTTAAAGTAATGCAAAAGCTCTTCAATAGCGCTGATCTCTGCACTGACCGCACTGGGGGACGTTGGCAAAAACTAATAACATTCACGCGACATTTTGAATTTTTTTTAAAATGCGTTTATAAAAATGCAAAGTGGAAAGAATGAACACTTGCCGCTTTCCGTACAAATAGTATCGCTCCAACCAACTGCAATAGCGTTCTGTCACGTGACTGGCGTATCTTGGCATAAAGCAATAAGCATGTCAAGTGAATTTCACTGTTTGGTCATGGTGTTGAGTCGTTCAAAATTGGGTCATTTGGTCTCACAATTGCCCGGGCTCATATTCTAGGATGGGGAAGAAGTTTGTGCTTTTCTCTGACTGGATTGAACAGTTTGATTTTTCAGCTTGTTCCTGTTGTTGAGACACTTTTACCCATCAGATTCAAATATCTACGACGTTATGCCTTTTCCCAACTGCTTTTACCGAAAGCTTGTCCAGGTGGATATTGTGTAGAACTCAATTCAGAGTGATGCAAATATCAATCTGGCAGAGTTAGGTTATCTGTCAAACATCCCAAATTGGCCACCATATGTACGATTCCACTGTGCGATCCGCTGGTGCTTGTTGATGTTTGTGCGTATCATTCCACTGCTACAACGCCAGTCTGCCCACAGTCCGAAACACTACTCCCATCTGCTTTGTAAATAAAACGTCTCGTCTTCTGTCTCCTCGCGCTCTCCTTGCGTTGCTAACCTTCTCCTGTGACGCCTTGCCCTCTGTTTACGGCCGTGCCTTTAGTCCGAGGTCATCTTTTGTACCAGCCCTCTGGGACAGCTGCCCATACAGAGGGGTCCTGCCGGGCTACTGTACCACAGGGATCAGGGGCTTTGGGAGCAGCACCCTTTTAGACGGACGGGTCGACAACATCCAATAGTGTCCTGCGATAAGGCCTCAGCCAAGAGCACTTGAACTGTGCAGAACGTAATCCCCCAGTGACACTTGTATTTTCAGCTGGGCGAGCAGGAGCGCAGTGTGGGGCCGGCCTTGTTTCAGCCTGGCAGTGCTGATGGACACTAAAGCCATTACTCACGGCCAAGGCATGTCCACAATGTATTCTTAGCTCCTGTCTTCCTATCAGTCACTACAGGGAAGCAGGAGGTCAAAAAATAAAGAGGTAACCAGTCTGCAGGGCTGTCTGCACCAGCGCTGTTTACAGGGAGGGCAGATATTTTAAACCGCCCATATTTACCCTGCTCTGCTCACTCAGGCGGCATTTGGACTCCAGCAACAGTAGAGCCAACAGGCGAGGAAAGAGACTCTTGAAAACAAGGAGCAGAGCTTTTCACACAGGAACCAACACAGAAGCAGCAGCTTTTGACCAGCAGCAGACGAACAGAGCGGGCCGAGGGGCACAGCTCACAGACTGTGGGGGGCCGAGCAGAGCGGGCCGAGGGGGACAGCTCACAGACTGTGGGGGGCTGAGCAGAGCGGGCCAGGGGGACAGCTCACAGACTGTGGGGGACTGAGCAGAGCGGGTTGAGGAGCAGAGCTCACAGACTGTGGGGGGCCGAGCAGAGCGGGCCGAGGGGGACAGCTCACAGACTGTGGGGGGCTGAGCAGAGCGGGCCGAGGGGGACAGCTCACAGACTGTGGGGGACTGAGCAGAGCGGGTTGAGGAGCAGAGCTCACAGACTGTGGGGGGCCGCAGCAGCCAGGCTGAGCTGACTGTTCCTGAGGAGGAGTGGCAGGAGCCGGCCAGGGCAGGTCCCGGGGCTGGCAGGGCTGGCCCTTCTGCTTCTCCACCTCCTTTCCCTCTTTTCTACTCCCTCTCCACTCCCCCACTTGTGTGTAAACTGCTGTGCAGTGATGAGCTCACGGGCAGAGCCTGTCTGCAAATCAGGAATGCTTACCAAATCTTCCACATGAACTACTCTGTAATTTTTTTTAGCTGACTTGTTGCACTCACTGGCTGAGTGCTGTGGCTGAGGAACTTTTTTCTTCTGTGTTGTGTTTGTAAAACGGAAAACTGGCGACCTTCTCTGTTGCACGGTGCAAGGACCAGCTGCCTTCACCCAGAATGAGCCGCTGGCTCAAATGCACCTCTATGCCTTTTGTATGTATGCCTTTCACTCTTGTCTATAAAAGCACTGCTGTATAGATGTGATAATTTACTGCGGCATGTTTCAGCCTGCATGTCGTTAGATTGAGTTGCAGCACAGGGTGTCACAGCACAGCGGGTGTTGTGCGCACATGTGTGTCTTTTCTGTGCATAGATGTACACTTGATGTTTAATTTCTCTTCTCTTCTCTTAAATCTCTCTTTTGCAGAACACAGACTGGAACAAGTATGATGACCGGCTGATGAAGGCTGTGGAGCGCAGCGAGGTGGACAAGGTGTCTGCGGTGCTAGCCAAGAAGGGCATCATCCCCACCAAGCTGGACGTGGAGGGACGCTCAGCGTGAGTACCACACCCCTGTTCTCATGGCCGCTGTGGTGACCCGCTGTGGTGACCGCTGTGGTGCCTGCTGTGTGCACGTGGCGTGCCACCATCAGAAAGTTACACACTTTAATATTGGAATAGAGTTTAAAATGTTACTATGGCGACAACACTAGGTGCTGTGGTGTCTGCGCTCGTGCCCATATTTGTTCCTAGATGACCCTTACACTTTAACCCCATCCACACTTAAACGTTTGGACTGTTTACCCAGGGTTAAAAGAGCCTTAACTCTAATACTAGGTCATCAGAATGTTCCAAATTCTGGAATAGAGGCAATTGGAGTCAGCCCAATTATAACAAAAATAAGCAACCAATTTTTTATTTCCGGGCTCGTTTGCTCGTTATATAGAGGTTATGTAGATGACATCACAACATTTGGAACTTTAGCAGTGTGTGGCAAAGTTGTAGTTGTTGAGTGTCAGCAGTGAGTATGACATTTTCTCCTGTAAAAGCTCTTTACACATCTAACATTTTAAAATAACACCCTACTTAATATTTTGTTTCTACCTGACATGTAACAAAATAAACTTTAGCACATAAACAAAAGAACACTGCTGCTAAGCTCACACTTATCATAGAGATTTGGGATCTCACACACCTTTTTCTTCTTAAATAAGACATTTCTGAGTCTTTGTTGAGTTGAAGGGTCCTTTATCACTCCCTGCCGCTTGCAAACAAGCTAGCTAAACACTGTACAGTCAAAGCAACAACAGAGAAACTAATTTCAGTTTCCATTTGACCATAACTTAATTTGAGAAAAACAAAAAAAAGATAAAATAAGGCTATTGTTCATTATGTTCCACTTCATTTTTGCTCCTTTTTAGAATTTCAAATGATTTGGTTCTTTGAAAGTGTGTATTCCCAGAAAAGTTGAGCATAGCATGTGTCTGTAGCTCATGGTGGTGGGAGGGGTCAGAAGAATGCAGGCCACTCCGTCCACCATGACCGCTCTGACCACGGACTGTTTATCTAGTCTCCCGCAGGAAATGACTCCCGAACTCCTCCACACTCACCAGCTGACCACCGTTACGGGGATTAGTGGACGTTTTCAAGAGCTGTGCTGCGGCTGCTTTGCATTGTCCATGTCGCTTTAGGTTAATCTGTTTATCATGATGGATTATAGTTAGTGAGGGATGTTGACACTCCACTTGTAATGGTTTTATATTAGACCGCCAGGCGCCGACATTTGAAAAGCGGGGTGTAAGTGATATGGTCTGCTGTCGTGGGAACTCCCCATGTTGTCATCTAGACAAGAATGTAGATGAATCAGGGTGCACCAGTGAGTTATGAAAATCACATGCTTGAAAACACTGTGAGCTCCTCCTGGTGCTGATCATACGGTTCCACATATCTCTACATCTAGTCCTGTAATATTTAAAGCGGGAGTATCATTCTATTGAAATACTATTTGAGTTTAACAAAACATGGGAACATAAAGTGCTATTATTTAGTGTTGTCTAAAATAAGAGTGCTTTTTTCAAATGATCATTGTGGTACTGAAATTGGCTTAGAGCCTATTTAGAATCAAAATCAAGTTTGAAATGTTTGTATTGTAACAAAGTATGAGAAAAGATGCGGAATATGTGGACTATGTGTCACAGACAAGCTCGTGTAATGTGTGTGTGTGTGTTTTATTAGGTTACTGCATTATTTCAACTTGAGCCATATACAAGCATTTGACACAACACCAAACTTTGGCTTTTACCATGTTGCACCGGTGCAGCCCTTCTTGCGTGTCCTCGCAGTGTGGCTGTAGAGCATGTTACCAGTGTAGGAGGTCAGTCGTGACTTGTTGTGAATGATCAGTTGTGATGCAGTAGTTTTCCGCTCATTTAGCGCAATGAGAGAAACGAGCTTTTGTGACTGGCTCATATTTAGAGCCCACGTGTGACTGTGTGTGTTTTGAGCGTGGTGCAAGTGTTTTGAGCGTTGTGTTTGCCGCTGATTGTGTGCACCTTCTCCTCTGCTAAAGGTAGAGTACATCTTTCTTTTATGTAATCACCTCCTTTCAGGGTCAGGTTTAGCCCGATGAGAATGATGATCTGATCAGTGCAAAAGCGGAATTCTCCACAGCACAGCTTTATATTCTACCTCAAATCAACTTAAAAAAACAAGCATTTTTTGAAACCATTATATAGCAGAAATACTATTTAGTTGAGTACATTGTGATTTTTTTTTTTTTCTTTTATAGCCATTATACGTGAGTTTTCTCAGACTGGACCTTGATGAAAATGTATTGTGCACCCTTGATACAGGAGTTTATTCAATTCAAGTTCAAAAGTTCTTTAATTGTTGCTTAGTAGAGAACATTGTCTGGAATCGTTACATTATTATTATTATTACTATTATTATTATTATTATTATTATTGTGTATCGAGCTATTTTCAGAAGCAATATATACCTGTATTGTTAAAAAAATATTTTGCGATGGGCCTAATTGACCCACAAACTCAAATGTGCAAGTTTTTTTTAACCCCACCTCATTTTCCAGACTCTTTAGTTTAGTTTAGTTTAATCTTTATTTGAAGGGACAAGGTACAGAGACATTAAGTTCGTATTAAAACAAAGATGTTCCGCACCAGATTGTAGCTAAAAAGTTAATTTCCATCTGCAGTCCCTGAGTGACTCCATGGACTACATTTGTGCTAACGGATAATGCTAAAGGCTATAGGAGAAAATACAGGACACTGGCTCCAGAGTGCCTCAAAACCTTCTTTGTTTGTAGAACCCTACATGTAGGTTATCACTCAGTCTTAATTTGTCTAAGAATCAGAACTAAGTACAGGGCAGTGGGCGGGGATAGGGGGTAGTTGAAAGCAGGACTTTTGTGAGCACTCGGTTGTGACATGCAGAGATCACTCTAAATACAATTTTGAGGAAACTAATGATGAAGAAAAACTGTTGCAACAAGGTTCAAAGCTCATTAAAGAGGACCTTATTGTGACAGTATGTATCAGGTTGTGTTGGATTGGGTCTGCGCACATTCACTTGCGTATGTAATGGCATGGCTCCAGAATACGTCAGGGCGTTGGAGGGATTTCACACAATGCTGAAAATACAAGCTGGGCATACCAGAGTCATGAAACAATGTATTTGTAAAACTGACCACTCCAAGCCCTCCACAACAACATATCTGCACCTAAGTCCAGCTGGTGCTCATCATGTAGCACATGATGATGCATTCTGCTGCCATAGTAGGGCTGGGCAATTCATCGAGCTCGAGTTTCTGTCATTGACAATCATGATAAGTTTGAGGCTTTTTAATGGGCACGTCCACAGCCACTGCTTTGTCAGTAAAACATGAGGTTGGTATGTTACCCTAACCAAAATATTGTGATATTGTATTGTCAAAAGTCTCTCTGTCACAATATATTGAATTACTCCTTTGCCTATATACATTGTTTGTTTGATGTTAGAAACAGCTAAAAAATAGTTAACACTGTACAAAATGTAAACTAATGATGTGCTTATGTTTATATTTCATTACTAAGTACTCCAAAACAGCATAGTATGTCTCCTTTGAATAAATCTAGTCCCAGAGCTATGAATCCCTCTCTAATGTTGAGTCCAATGTCCTAGACTTGATCCCCTCATACAGTGGAGTTGAGTGGGCCGGTCACACAGCAGCTGCCCTGTGTCTCTATCACAGGCCTTTCTACCAGGGGAATGCCAAAGCTCCACTTGTAATTAGTGTCCTCAGCGGGCGGACTCATTAAAAACGCTTGTCTGGCACGTATAATGCAGGGCAGCCGGGATTAGCCTCACTGTTTGGGGGTAATAGATTTAGATCTGTTCTCCCAGCTGAGGAAGTAGCATTAGCAAGCTCTGATTTAGCAAAGCCACAGCTGCCTTCAGGCAAGTATGATTATTTTATTTTCAAGCTAGCAAAGATTGACATTAGAGAACAGGAAGAATTGAGTGAATCAAGAAATGCTTTTTTTTTTAGTAATATGGCCTTTAGTTGTGCATGTTCACCTGCTATTTATTCCATTTCTCTATTATTCTTTTTCATGGTTGTGTTGTCCGACAATATGTATGTTTCTGAGGGTACCTTGACTACCTTCCATTGTAAGGTGGCTATTCAACATAAAGACCCAGGGGCCAAATCAGGCCCTCGAAGCGATTTAATCTGGCCCACGACCCCATTGTCCAGGTATTAAAAAATAATAAAGTCTTGTTTACTGGTTCAATTCTGGGTTAGTCCTGGGTCAGACTTTGTTGGTACTAGTCTAGTCCTGGTTCAATACTGGATGGGCAATTTTGCAAAGCAATGTTTGTAAAGCATTTTGTATTATTTCTCTCAAAAATATAACCTATCAGTTATTGATACTGTGTCGGGGATATATTGTGCAATCCAGAATGTTGTTTTGTTGTGCACCTCCGGCCCAGAGGCCTTGACCCTCTGAAAAATCTGGCCCTCAGGATAAAAAGTTGAATAGCCCTGTTCTAGACCTTTGATCCTGATTATTGGGTATTGCCAGGGACCCTTGCAATACAATACGGATCTTGATATAGGAGTCACGATACAATATACATCCCGATACATGTATATTTTCCAATACAATTCCCTCATTACGATACGTATCCTGATACACTTTTGAAAAAAAAGGTCTTGAAAATTTACCAAATGGGTAATTTTTTTTACTCTAGATAAGAAAATGTATGAAATTTCATGTTTATCCACAAAGCACTTATTTATAAATCAAATCAAATCAATTATGCTCAATAACTTCATACATCCAACCAACTGATCCAAATAGAAATATATAGAACACATTCTGCTGCAGCAACATCTTCATAGATCAGCTTCTGATAAGGTCCACAGCTCCTTCTCACCTCGGCCAAGAGTAGCGCGGCACAAACGGTATATCAAAAGTACTATTCCACCTTGTTTGTAAGTCAGTCATTGGCTTGTGTTCTGGCAGATTGAGCTTCTGCTTTTCCTGCAGGACGGTAAACAGCGCGTCCCTCTGTAGGAGTTTGCTTCTAAACAGCCGCCTGGACAATTTATTATAAATTAACGTTGTTTAAAAGTATCGATAAGGTGACTCAGTATCGATACCCGTATCGATACTGAGTCAGTGACGATATATTGTTGTATCAACCCTAGTCCAGGGGGCGCCGCACATTCATTGTGAAGGTGAAGTGTGCCATGTGACCCATGGCCCAGCCTAAAGGAGTAATTCCATGAAATGGTGCCTTTTGTGTTCCACAGACATTAACAGTCACAGCTAAAGCCTTCTCAATAATATTTAACCAATTTATACGTTATGCTTAGCATAACGTATAAATTACAGGCAATATCATGAAGGAATTACTTTTTCTCAATGTAATCTCTCAGTCATTAAAATGCAAAATTTTGTTCAAAATTATATTGATTACTGATTACAGTTTTCTGTCATTCCAGTTACCATCACTCAAAATCCCACCAAACATTACAGTAACACTATCAACTAACAGAAGAACTCAGAACTGATGCTGTGTTAACGTTGAAAACTTTTGTCTTCACACACACTTAATTTTTTTCCCCATTCCATTTTCTTCTGCTTTATCTGGGGTCGGGTTGCGAGGGCATCAGTCTGAGAAGGGAGGCCCACACTTCCCTCTCCACATGCACTTCTGGGAGGATCCTGAGGCATTCCCAGGCCCAGAGATATTGTCCTTCCAACGTGTCTTGGATCTTCGCCGGAGCCTCCTCCCAGTGGGGCCGGATTGATACATCTCCCTGGGGAGGCGTCCTGGAGGCCACATCAACTAGCTCTTCTCCACGCGGAGGAGTAACAGCTCTACTCCGAGCTCCTCCTGTGTTACTGAGCTTCTCACCCTAACTCTAAGGGGGCGCTCAGCCACTCTGTGGAGGAAACTCATTGACCGCTTGTATCCTTGATCTTGTCCTTTCGGTCATTACCCAAAGCTCATGATCATAGGTGAGGGTAGGAACGTAGATTGACCGGTAAATCGAGAGCTTTGTCTTTTGATGCAGCAACCGCATCGCTGCAGATTTTGCACTGAGTTACTTGAACTCCTCCACTTTGCATTCATATCTAAATGTAATTTAATTTCAATACGTACAGTCTGTGACTCATGCCTAGCACTTTTCCTGTGTCGGTGTGATTTCCTCCAGGCAATTTGTAACAAATGAATTACATACCGTATTTTGCGGACCATAAGCCGCTACTTTTGTCAGATGTTTTGAGCCATGCGGCTTATTTAGAGGCTGCGGCTTTCTGTGGTTTTTTTCTTTCACCGCTAGGGGCGAACTAACCGGAATTAGAATCAAAACTACAGAAAAGTTAAGCAAAGAAGCAGATGTTGCTTTTTTATTCAGCTAGCAATGAGACACCACCCAGGACGGACAAATTACACCATAAACCGTATAACAACTATTATTCTCTCACATATCTATAAGCACCCAATCCATTTAACATTATGGAACCACACATACAAAACCAAAACGACATAAGACGTTTCGATATGATAGCACAGTTATATAAGGGCTGAATGGCTCATAACATCGATCTTCAATAAAAAAGACTAAGGAATTAAACCAGCATCATTGCGAGCAACACGCCACAAAACATTATTCTAATAACAATAACACATACACCGCAAACAATAAATAACTGCCAAAATAAAAAAATAAATACATTACTAACAGAACATACACATCAAAAAACCACAAAAACTCAGCAAACCAGCACCACACCCCAAAAATCGCTTAACACATGATATCGATACGACAGATGAGTAACGGCACTCGGAGGAAGACAGCTAGGGGAAGATACTATGACGTATTGCAAAAAGTTAACACGGGAAACGAGATTTCTGTGCGGCTTATACAAAAGGTGCGCGCCTATGTATTGTTTTATTATCAGTGTCTTTTTTAAAAATAGAGAGCAAATGCGGCTGTATATAGGGAGAGCCGGCTAAAAGTCGGAGAAATACGGTAGATCAGACTGATGGTTAGTCATGAGCTGCTGCCATTGTGGTCCAAAATGACCAGTATGTTTTTGGGCACTGTCCCTGACAGGATGCACCAGCTGCACTGGCAGATGGGTCAAATGCAGACGACAAATTTATCCCCGCTGGCACAAATAAAGAAATAAGTTTGAGACGGGCCTTAGCATTTTGAAATTGATTCTAACATGTGCCAATTCCAATCATTTGTTTTCTTTTTCAAAGTTGAAATGGCAGCATTTCGTGGAGTTCATAACTCCCTCTAGTGGCTCAGAGACATGGTTCCTGGGGCATCAGTGGCTCAGTTGGTAAACCGTCTCACCCACTAACCATACTGATGGCAGATCAATCCCCACTACTGGCAATGCGTTGTAGTGTACTTTGGTGAGTCACCTTAGTCTCTCGGAGATGGTGCTATAAATATATATTTTTCATATTTACAGTCAAGATGACACATTTCTGTTGTTACATTTGATGCTGGTGATCTTCAGGTCTGACGTGACATAGCAATAAAACATTACAAGATGATTTGTTGCTGTTCTGCCTGCTTGTCTCCATGTCATGTCCTAAAATAGCAACAGTATCCTGTGTGTCAACCTGAGCGGACCACGCAGCAGGTGTGAGGATGGACTGACAGGGCTAAATGTGCTCTTCTCCTGAAGTCGAGGCTCTGCTCTGGGCCTCATAGTGCATAGTGTTAGTCTTAAAGAACAGATTATGTTCCCTCATCAAAAACATAGTTGGATTTGTATTTAGCTTCATTCACACTTGTTTGATGAACCCTGTTTAGTAAATCATCTCCTTCTGATTCTCAAAAACACACATTCCAAATCTTCTCTGCTGTCTGTAAGTCTGTAAATCATCACTAGACTCATTCTGTGTATTTCTGCATCAAATCGCACACATTACACTGTGTGGTCACATGATTAGCATGTCGGGGCAAGCTAGTTTGTAATTCCCTCTGCAGTCAGTTGATGGGGTGGTAACTCAATTCCTGACGTGGGAAACACCCAACTGATATGAAGTCTTGTGTGCTTTTTGTAGACTTTTTATTTATTTATTTTTAAACATGAGATGCCAAAGAAAAGTAAACGAGCATGTTTATTCACCAGTAATATGAAGGAATGAAGGAATATTAACAATAACAATTTGAAGTATAGCCTAAGAAACGGGAGGTGGAAACGCCAAATATCGAAACCCTTTTTGCACATAAATGTTTAAAGCTAATTTTGAAAGGTGGAAACACTAAGTCGCATAAACTCGAAGTGTATTTTAAAACCCACATGACCATTGGACCATTGGCACCGGAGTAGAAGACATGGGTGATGAACAAAGCCAAAATAATCCACATGAGCTCATCAGGTTCAGGTTGTTTGCCCCAAATCCTCCAGACAAGCAGAGCTAAGCAAACATCGCTGCACCTCTGCTTGAAGCTCAGACTAAAAACAAAACATATGGGCCAACAAATAAATAACTAATAAGACAAAAACACACACATGCTGTCTAATCTTCATAAGAGGAGAAACTCCAGGATAGTTTGTTTGTTGACGTCAGCGTTTGTTCTTTTCAATTGAAGTCATTTTTTGGTAAAATTAGAGGCAGCATTTTGTTTGGTTGTAAACTGTGTCTTTAGAGCATTAGTAAAGTGTTAACAACTTGCAAAATTTTGACAAAAAAGTATGCAGCTAACGGCTAAATAACACAGAAAGTTTGTCTCTGGCAATAAAAAATATTTTCATGTCATATTTTGATAATGTAATCTTATCCGGACTAAACAGACTCTAAAACACATATGAAAAGACCTTTTATAACAAAAACTGTGGCATTATCAAATGAAAATGTCAAATGAGCAAGATCAGTAAAATTGTATGTATTTAACAAGTCTGTGTACAACAGACAATTACTAACTGATTCTCAGATGCAGCCATAATGAATACAAAGGAAGGCCTTTTCAGGACAGTAGTCATCAAAATCTCATTATTTATTGTGCCACTGGATGGATGACACACGTGCGCTCCATGTGAGCAGTTTGCTGTAGTGTCCTTCCCCGGTCTCATCCCCATTTCGTGCTGTACTGTCATGTCTTGTGAAGGCAACAAAAAATATGTTTTTTTAAAATATATTTTTTATTGATTATTAGATATTTCCTCAATCTCCACACCAGTTCACAAATACTGCAGTGAGTGAGAAATGGAGTTGCACTGAGGCAGTCGCACAGCTCACTCCCTCCAGACCTGTCTACAGAGGCTCCTGGGAGGTCAGGACCCTGCAGTGCCCTCCTTAAGAGCACCTTCTCCTGGCCATCAGCACGGCTTTTAATACCGCAGCAGTGTGGAGGTGTCAGCCACACTGTCTCCTCCGGCTGGGGCAGAGGCAGCTTCATGTGACTGCACAGTGGATAGGTTTACATACACAGACACACGCCAGACCCCCCGACCCCCTCCGCTGCTGGAACCGGCTTTAAACGCTGGGGTCTGTCACAGGGAGGAGACGAAAGCTACTGTTTCCAGTCAAAGTGATGATTAAAGACATGTTGGCAAGTGTGCGCTTCAAAGAACTGCTCAATTAAGACGGCAGCTCTCTCCACTTGCCCCAGAGCAGTGAAATGTTGACATGATGAAGACCACCATCTAAGTGTGGGGCCAGTCTTGACTCATAATATTACTCTGAAGAATGAGTTATAAAGTTCTTTATGAAGTGCTCTTGCTCCTTATATAGCAATAAACAATGCTACTGAGGATCACTTTCGCTGACACAATAAATGGCACAAAGAAATAAAATGTACTTGTTAACTCACTCGTCCATCTACGCCTCAGAACTATGAAAAAGTTATGTTATGTCATGAAGAATGACATAACATAACTGTTATGTCAGTTATGTTAGAGGACCAGATTTGTGAATAAGAGCGCTGGAAAAGCAGCACCTTGCATCTTTGTGGTGGTGGTGTTCTTCGTGCCTTTGTGTCACATCTTAAAATCACAGAAACACTTAGCCTACTATAATCTCTAATCTTTAAACTTGGAATGAAAAGTATGTGAGAACTTCAGAGCAATATTGACATCATGTAGTAGTTGTTGTTTATGTTAAAAGTTGTCCTGTATTGAACTGCTAATCTAAAATAATCTAAACTGTCTTGATTGAGTATATGGCTGTTGACCTGGAACTGGCACTTTCAATCCCCTTTAGGATGTCTTTATGATGGTATTATTATTTAGTGTGTTGGACTGCATGCAGCTCAGCATTGAGCAAAGGATTTCCTCCGGACATTTTCCCCCTCATTCACATGCAATCATCCAAATGTTCGAAATGTTAACATGATTCAGCTTTTACTGTCAAAGTGCCATATAGTGGAGAGTCTAAAAGAATCGAGTCTGTTACTCCATACTTTTATGTCTGTTTTCTTTCTTCCTCCTCTTGCAGGTTTCACTTGGCTGCCACTAGAGGGCATCTGGACTGCCTGAACCTCATCCTGGGACAAAATGTGGACATCACTGCCACAGACGCCACAGGTGAGTCCCGCCCACTTCTTGAGCTCACGTCTTGTGGAGCTATGCTTTTCATTTGAACGTCCGGACAGGTTTTATAAAGTATTTTATGTACTATATAGTGCACTAAAGCCTTGTTTCCGTCAGTGGCGTGGCGTGTAAGCGTATTTGCTCAGAAAATGGCAAAATACAACCCAAGTGTCCATTCTTCCTAAATTTGAATCATTATAAAAGGCCTTTTATGACATGCATTGCACCAGGATGTCCATTCATTCTGACGCTAACTCACAGCAATTTTCAAGGTTTGAATCCACACGAGCTGTTGTACCAATCAAGCATGTTGTTCCAGCTGAGTCCGAACTTGAAAGCATCCACGTTATTTCCAGAAGGGGTCTGACAGT
This sequence comes from Chaenogobius annularis, assembly GCA_015082035.1. Taxonomy (NCBI): domain Eukaryota; kingdom Metazoa; phylum Chordata; class Actinopteri; order Gobiiformes; family Gobiidae; genus Chaenogobius; species Chaenogobius annularis. Next base: position 72,585 of record BJKM01000756.1, read on the forward strand.
TGCAGGAGTTACGGTAAAAAAAAGGACATGTCAAGCAAATGAAATAGGCACTGAAATCTTGCCGTGAGCCAATCGCTGCAGTATTAAATGTTCAAAAAACAAATTTCTCTGCAAAAGTAGGTCCATAGGTTAATAGGTCAAATCATTTCCATTCAAGCCGATGTTTGCTAAATGTAAAGTCCTGCTCGCTCTGCGTTGCAAGTCATGTGCTACGGATACTGTACTTTAATTTGTGAGAGGATCTGGAGGACAAACCAGGCCGCTGGCACACGCCGCTGGCACACGCAGGCCGCTGGCACACGCAGGCCGCTGGCACACGCAGCGGCAGGCCGCTGGCACACGCAGGCCGCTGGCACACACTGGCACTGCCCATTGGCTATTTTTTCCCTTGACGGGAAACCTTCTCTGCTCAAACAACATGCACACAAAAAAACGCATTAGCACATTTGTTCTATAAATACATTATAGTCTAATGATAGAGAAATATGGTAATGTTATGGCAAAAAAAGTATGGTCAGTAATTAAAATAATAGTTTCTTTAAATGACCACAGCTACTTAAAAACTGCGTGGTTCACTTTGGAGCAGATTGGTACGGTTTGGAAGTGTCTCGACTGTCTTAAATGAACCATCGCGGCCAGTTTAAACAATCCAAACCAGACCGTGAGAAGTTCTAGCTTCCAAAGTAGTCTGGCTTGGTTTGGCTCCCAGAAAGATTTTGAACGAGATGATTGGACAAGATCTGATTGGACTTGATCTTGTATTTCTACTAATGCCAACTTATATTTTGAGCTCACATTCTTGGCAAAACAAGGCTAGCACATGTTAGCATCAGCGGTTTTCTGTTTATTGATGCACGGCACTGGCTTCAAGACCCAAAATATTATATTTCCAGTTGAGGTCTTAGTGTTTTCAATGGCCGATAGCAATAGCTGAAATTCAGTCTCATGATCACAGAGACACACGCCAAATAAGAATGCAAAGACACATGCACCACATGGCGGTCAGACTTTCATAACCCACCCCACCCCGCTATGAAATGATCATTTCTTGACCCGTCCTGACACGACAACCCGCGCATCACAAGTAGCTAGTTAAGAAGAAAAAATCGTATTATTTCTAAAACTATTCTCAGCAGATTACTCTGGTTTTTAATGCGCACACCATGTGGTGCGGAGGGGTCCTTCAGCTATGACTGTCCAAACAAATGCCTGATTAAATATCAGCTTGGGGACAAAATTAAAATGCATTTAGCCCTCGATATATATTGTGCATAATGCATCTAACATTATCCAGACCCATTGCATTACATCAAGAGAGGTTAAATTGTTGTATAGAGGCTTTGCAGTGAAATAAATGCTGAAGAAGCTGGGGATGAATGGGAAGTCGTTTCTTGTTTACTCTAGCTTCTCACAGCGACATTTGGAATTGCTGAGATATCTAAAAAAACATTTATGTAGGTTGTTTTTATTTAGAGAACGACTTCCGAGATGATGGCTGGCTAGCTTCAAAGCATGTGTTCTACACTATACCGCAAAAAAAAGGACCGAGAAGGACAGAAAGTCTTCTTCTGCTGCTTCTGCTGCTTCTGCTGCTTCTGCTTCTGCTTGGAATCCATAGTGACAGTTGCATGGTTCTTATCTAAAAGACGGTAGTTTCTCTATCATGGTTCAATATTAGACTAAATTCCAAATTTGTCTTAAATAGTTTAGGAGCTTTACAATTACTTTGGGCACCTTAGTCTTGGTATTTTCTGTACTAAAACTTGATATATTGTATTGACTTTATTCGGCCCCGCCCACTTTTGCCTCTTTTTGCTACGGATCAGAACGTCTGTTGTAATCGCACATCCGGTCCAGCGGGAACTCCGTTGGTTTAAATGGAGAACGAGGGAAAAGTCTCGCCATTGTTATCACGTAACCAACAAGTCAACAAAATGCCAATTCCCTGGTCGGCCCGAAAGCGGCTTTTTAGTCTGTGTAGTCTCATTTTCTCTCAAGGTCGGCAGTCCTATGTTAAATAATACAACCAGAAGGAGGATTACATCTGATGGCGGCGCTCTGAGACCCCCAGACTTTTTAGTTTTTAGAATATTCTTTTAATGGAGAGCATCTCCATCTCAGACGGAGGTCTACTACGTGAGCAACAAACGTACAAACATAACTAATGTTTGCTTCATCCAGGGGTGTCCAAACTTTTTTTCACCGAGGGCCGCATTTTGAAACTTGTACGGAGCAGAAGACCACAGACAGTGAATCAAGTGGATCATTCGAAATGTTGCGTTTGACACATTTCGATAAGCCTCCGCACCTTTAATAGGACTTGGAACATTAATATTAGGTTGGTATAACATCAAAATGCTCGATTTTTTTTTATTTTACAGTAAAAACTACAACTTTTTGTTGTTTGGACCAATTTAGCAGGAAGCCGGAGGGCCTGAGGGCCGCATTTGGCCCCCGGGCTGTAGTTGGGACATGCCTGGTTTAATCAATTAAATCTAGATCTTATCATAAATATACTTTTGAGGACAAACTCAGAAATTCACGTTTAGTAAAAAGTTTGGGCCGCTGTGAGACGTGGCTAAAGCTCAAACATGTACAATAGGCTCCTCCCCTCTGGGGCCAGGACTGCTCCAGATGCTACATCTCAGTGGGACTTTCCTGGTTAAATAAAAGGTCCACTTTTTTTTTTTTAAAGTAGAGCGAACGGGAAACTACTTCCAGTTGTCCTCAGCTTTTTCTGCATTTCTTTTACTTCTCTGTGCTTCTATGCAGCGTTCATCTCTAACATATTTTATATAATGCACTGTGTTTGGATAATGGCGTTAGATGGGGTCTTGAAATGGGTGCCGTGCGTCGATAGACCGGAAACGGCTGATGCTAACATGCTTTGCCAGCTTTGTTTTGCGAAGTAGCTCAAAATATAAGTTGGCGTAAGTGGAAATACAGCGGTTTATCACAAGATCAAGTCAGCGTTTGGTTAGAAATGATTATTTTCTGTTTACATCTGCTTTTTGCCTTGTTTTCACCCAAATCTGTGTTCTCTCTCTTGCTAAAATGCTGTAAGAAGTCTGTGTTTGGGCTTTCACAGACTTTGTAAAGGTCAGTGGAGGTCAGGAGCATCACCTCTCACTGCCGTTAACAGCTGCTCGCAGCTTTAGTTTGTGACCTCACAGTGAAGCCACTCATGTGAATCTGTCCTGAGAATGTAAAGACTGTTTGGTATGTTTGGTTTCCAGGTAAAAATGCTCTGCACCTGGCCTCGAGGAACGGCCACTCCCTGTGCGTGCAGAAGCTCTTACAGGTCAGTGTTTAGTGATGCTCCTTTTTAAAAAATGTTTTATTGAATTTCAAAATGAACATCAAGCCCCACATATTGAAGTCAAGTTATTGTAAAGTTCAGATCAATACATTTTGTAATAATGTTTATTTAATATGTGGTTTATGATATAATTTCTTATACTCACTAGTCTATTTGATTTATAAATGTTTCGTTAAATCAATCAATAAATCCACTGATATCACTGGCTATATTTCCATGCACTGCGGAAATTTTATCATCTGATTTCTGGAGTTCTCAGATTACTGAAATTTCATGTAAACAGTTCTATTTGAAGTGAGTTACCTGCTTTTGTTGATTGTTCACACATGTACAGGTTTTGACAAGGAAAAAGAAGCAAAAAAGACAAACTAATGTGGTAAAGACCAATAAAATGAACGATTAAAACTCCAACAGTTCCTCTAGAATCCACTGATTGACACATGTCACAATGTGTTTCTGATGATCAGATTTCTCTTGTGCTGGAGACAGGCGCAGGTCCTGGAGACAGGCGGTCCTGGAGACAGGCGCAGGTCCTGGAGACAGGCGCAGGTCCTGGAGACAGGCGCTCCTGGAGACAGGCGCAGGTCCTGGAGACAGGCGCAGGTCCTGGAGACAGGCGCAGGTCCTGGAGACAGGCGCAGGGGAAGACAATATTAGTTTGTTTACATTTTATATAATGTGATAATGACAGATACGATGATGACCATTATACCAACAAGGTACTTCTCGATCATTGTTGGTTTCCCTTATGACAAAGTACAACCACGTAATAGTTGTTTAAAGAAAAAGTTATTTTTAAAGAGTCAGAAATGTAAATAATAATCACGATATTATTATTAACCACAATTATTTTGGCCAAGGTAACATTTCAACAGTGTGTGTGCAGTCGCGGTCATGGCGCAGGAGCAGCCCTCATGTCCCTCTGTCAGTGTAGGATTTCCCAGCGCTCCACACTCTCCCTCAGCGTGTGGACATCCGAGACGCCTGCTAATTTTTTTCCCTGTTGCCAGAGAGAGTGGAGTTTTTTTTAGTGGTGCTCGTGGAAGGCCAAGCCTACCCAGCAACATCAGGCTCTTGTTAGCGTGGACTCCCTGTGGTGTTTGTAGCATGGCCGCTGTGAGTAATGAGCAGTCTTCTGTAAATACACTCAGGAGGGGACAGGGAGTCACATCGTCTCGACTCATCCACCTGACTTTACATTTTAACTTTAACTTCCAGTTGCAGCACAGAAACTACAGAAGCAGCTTAAAGTTGAATTATAGCCATGTTTCGACTGGCCCTGGCCCCCAGACCGGTTCACTTTAGAGTGCCTTGAAACAGTTCTTTTAATGGCAGAGTGTGCGCCCATGCTCCGGTCCTGGCTCTGGGTCTCTAGGTCTGTGTTTTCTTAATAAATCTTATTTAATTCACAAAAAATAGTCTGTGGCTATGTCAGACGTGGCTAAAGCTTGACCTTTCTGCGCCTCTCATATTGTTGAAACATGGGGCTTGGCTGAGTTACAGTGGGGATTTTGGATCTTATTTTTATTTGAGTAAACTACATTTACTGTACAATCCATCAAAATCATGTATTAAAAAAATCATGTCAAGACAACGATTGTAAAGTTTGGTGTGTGTAGGTGCGACTTTAAATGCGGAAAAATGCATTTGGAGAAAAAGGCTTTTAAAGTTACAATGTCCCATAGAAATCTGAGGATGAAGTGGAGTAAATGAAACGATAACACATCTTTAGGGGTAGATTAGAGTACATTAATGAACTTAACTGTAACTTTAATATGTGGGCTTTGCTATAGATTTGAAATAATCATTGGGTATTGGCCACAACAACTGGACGAATGTCAGATACCTGCATGAACTGTAAACAAAAGAACCGTCCATCTAAACGTTTGAATGTGTGTCTCCGTGTGGTCTTAGCACAACTGCCCTGTGGGGAACGTGGACTTACAAGGACGGACGGCTCTGCACGACGCCGGTGAGCATTACAAGCAGCGGCTGACACTTTCTTAAACACAATCCAACACATTGAGTGTCCTTTAGCTCTGTAGTTTTAGGATGCTCAGTTGGTAGTGCTGATCCTCTTTCTGAAATGCAGTGGATTCAGTAACTTAAAATGTCTAAATGTCTCACTGTTTTGAATAGAATGACTATTTTTGTCAATTCTAATGTTCTAATGTTTTGTTTAGTGCTTGTTTGCTTTCATGGTTTGATCATGTCTCTGTGGTGCAGTGATGGCCGGCTGCTCCTCCAGTGTGAAACTCCTCTGTGATAGCGGCGCCGCCGTCAACGCCACAGACTTTGTAAGAACCAACTCTCTGCATGATGGCCAATACACACAGGAGCGCATCAGGGCTCCTAAAAAGGCTTTACATAGGAGTTTTATCTTCAGAATACTGACAAAATAAGAGGTGAGGAGAGGAAAGGCTGGTTTGAGTAGGATAGAGATGAGAATGTTCTGAGGGAACAGCTGTTTTCTCTGCCTGAGCTGCCGCTCCTCAAAGTTTATAGCAGTGCTTCTGTCAGAGTGCGAGACCGGTCTGTACTTTCTGCAGGTGTGTGCCTGGCGTGTGCGCATGCTCAGACTATAGTAATATTAAAGTGTGCGTTGGCTTCCTCTCAGAATGTAGGTTTACAGACATTATTTTGCATAGTACAAGGTGTACTATGTTTGAATCAGACATGGTTCAGTGCTCAGTACGTGAAAAAAAATATAGTATAACATAAGCAGATAGTAATTTTAGATTTTTATTGTAAACTACAATATCTAAAATGGCTTAGTACTGTAATAGAAGCGGGTCCATTGACTCCATTGACTAACATTAATTTAGCATAATATGTCTGCTTTAACTAGGTGGGGATGTTTTGTATCGCCTGCACACTGACCTGGCTCTCTGCTCTGCTCATGTGTTCAGGATGGAAGGACCCCTCTGGTGCTGGCCACACAGATGTGTCACCCCCGGATCTGTCAGCTGCTGCTGGAGAGAGGGGCCGACATCACCATCAGAGACAAGCAGAACAAGTCAGAGCACACTTCTACAACATCCACTGTTAATACTAGGGGCCTCATGACACGACACACCACATCCATGTCAGGATGTGCTGAGACTGCTTTCATTGGATCAGGGATGGAAAGTACAAAAGTACTATACTTAAGTAACATGCAGGTGAACAAACACTCATTTGAGAACAGGTATCTGTACTTCCTACTCCACTACATTTTTAAAAACTGGACTGAAAAGTAGAAAGTACTTTTCATATGGTTTAAGGGTGGTGTTCTTGAGAACATTCCGCTTCAAGGTTTTGAGTTCAATTCCCAGCTTTGAGCTACCAAAAACATGTTCACTAAGAAAATGTAGGGAAACATATATCTGTACTTTCATTAAAGTACACGATGAGGACTTCTTCCACCACTGATTGATATACAGGATATTCTACAAAATATCACCATTTTGATTCTGCTAGCGATACTCCAACCGATACTAAAGCAGAAACTGAAAATGTCAGAACAGATTCACGTAAAAACTGCAGTTCCAGGATGTTAAAATGACTGGGACTCAAAATCCTGATCTTTGTCCTTGATCATGTGACATTTAAAAACACAACCTGAAAATTTGTCTTGAGTTGTAAATGTTTTATTGTTTTGTGCAATGTGTTAACAGGCTGTATTATTAAAGGATAATAAGAATAATCTCAATCGTCAAACAATCCTTTTTTTTTTTTTTTTAGTTCTGTTAGTTTACTGTGCATGTTGAATAATACAATAAAAACTCTTGCACTGAAACCCTGTCCATGACTAACTGTTTACGCCGCTGTGACTCCACTGTATCAGCCTGTTCGAGTCACTGCTACAGGCCGCAGACATGTCTCCTATCACTCAGCATGAAGGGAAGCATAAACCCACTCATTCAAAAGCCACGTTTCGACTGGCCCTGGCCCCAGACCGGATCACTTTAGATTGCTTAGATTGTTCTTTTATTGTCAGCCTCTGTCTCCAGGGTCAGGTCCACAGCTTTGCAACGTGAGCAACATCCGAACATAACTCATGTTTATTAATAAATCAAATCTAGATAGTCACAAAATTATGACTTTTAATCATTAGGCCGGGACAGGAAACTACTTCTGCTTTCTCCTCAGCTTTTCCTGCATTTATTTCACTATTTCCACGATTAAACCTTTTCATGTAATGCTTTGGGTTTGGATAATGTTAGATGCATTGTGCACTGGAAATATCATATTTGTCGGCTGGTGCAAACTGTTGTGTCCTTAGACAAGACACTTCACCCACATTGCCTGGTATGAATCTGCTGTGTGAGTGATAAACAGAAACCGCTGATGCGAAAATAAGTGCATTCAGCGGGTTCTGTTGTTCAAGAATGTGATGGTCGAGTGAATCAGGCTTTTTCCAAAGCTTTTTCCTTCACCTGTATCTCCGTCCTGAGGGCAAAGGGGCATCAGTTGTTTTTACAAAGACACTGCATATTGACTGACAGTTCAACAGTATAATATGCCAGAGTTTGCAAGAGGCTAGTTTATCACAAGATCAGTGTTAAGGTCCGCGTTTGGTGAGAAATTAGTCTTTTCTGCTTCCATCTGCTTTTTGCTGTTGTGCTCTCTCCTGACCCTGCCCTCACGCTCCTGAGCCTGCGCGCACTCTCTCCTGAGCCTGCGCGCACTCTCTCCTGAGCCTGCGCGCTCCTCTCCTGAGCCTGCGCGCTCCCTCTCCTGAGCCTGCGCGCACCTCTCCTGAGCCTGTGCGCTCTCTCCTGACCCTGCGCTCTCGCTCCTGAGCCTGCGCTCTCGCGCTCCTGAGCCTGCGCGCTCTCGCTCGAGCTGCGCTCTCTCTCCTGAGCCTGCGCTCTCTCGCTCCTGAGCCTGCGCTCTCTCGCTCCTGAGCCTGCGCTCTCTCTCTCCTGAGCCTGCGCATCTCTCTCTCCTGAGCCTGCGCTCTCTCTCTCCTGAGCCTGCCCTCGCTCCTGCCTGCGCTCTCTCTCTCCTGAGCCTGCGCTCTCTCTCCTGAGCCTGCCGCTCTCTCTCCTGAGCCTGCGCTCTCTCTCTCCTGAGCCTGCGCTCTCTCTCCTGAGCTCTCTCTCTCCTCCTGAGCCTGCGCGCTCTCTCTCCTGAGCCTGCGCTCTCTCGCTCCTGAGCCTGCGCGCTCTCGCTCCTGAGCCTGCGCTCTCTCGCTCCTGAGCCTGCGCTCTCTCGCTCCTCTCTTCTCTGAGCCTGCGCGCCTCTCTCCTGAGCCTGCCCGCTCTCTCTCCTGAGCCTGCGCGCTCTCTCTCCTGAGCCTGCGCGCTCTCTCTCCTGAGCCTGCGCGCTCTCTCTCCTGAGCCTGCGCGCTCTCTCTCCTGCTCGCCTCTCTCTCTGAGCCTGCGCGCTCTCTCTCCTCTAAATGCTCCTGGCTGTATTTTATACTTAAGAATACGAATACGAATACAAAAACGAAAAGTTGTCCACAGATGTGTAAATTTGCCTTTGGTTTGACCAAAACCATTAAAAACATAGACATGTCACACTTTGGTTGTGTCTCTGACCTGCGCCTGTTTGCTCCCCACAGAACGGCCCTGATCCTGGGCTGTGAGTACGGCTGTAAGGACGCTGTGGAAGGTGCTGCTGAAGAGCGGAGCCGACCTCAAACTTCAGGACGCTTTTGGCCATGATGCCTTCCACTACGCTCGCCACAGCAAGAGCCCCGAGCTGCTCAGCCTGGTCAAGGCTCAGCTGGACAAGGCCAGCAGAGGTACGAGTTACCCGAGTGCACACACTCCACACTCTCTGAGCACTGGGTTACATTTAATGTTAGAAATATTGGATGTCAAATTAACGATTCTCATCTAGCATCTTTTAGATAATAAATTATATGCGACTGCCAATATTTTTGTCTCTTTGTACATTTCATTAATGGACATTTATTGATTTGAGAACCTTTCATGAATGAGTTCATGTTTAGAAAAAAACAAGGATTCCACTTTAGCTGTATCTCAAAATGTAAAAGAGGTAAAAACGTACAATAACTTTTCCGGTTTGATAAAACATTCCTGAAACTTTAGGTGATTTACAATTTTGAGGGAAATTTGTAGAATGTAGAATGTAAAAATTAGTGTGGGAGTTTTATGAGTGTATATCATAACTGAATCGTCCTAAAAAAGTGTAAAATAATGCTTAGGTGGACTTCTATGGCAGTCACAAAGGTGCCCTTTTGTGTGGGCCTGGTCGAGCCATCACCACGTTATTCTCCGTTTTGAAATATTACTTGCATAGTAATAATATGTGTGTGTGTGTGTGTGTGTATATAATATGTGTATTTTTTTTTTAAATGGCTAAATAACAGTGGCGTGCAGTGAGGTTCATGCCTAGTGAGGCACTCACTCTTTCAGAGTCAGATTTACCAAAGCGAATGAACCCAAAAGAGCACCTTAAACATAATTTGATTGACAACAGACAATGAGTTGTGCTAAATATCTCATTTCAGCATTCTTTACACATACACAAACATGTGACATATTTGATTTAAGGTCAAAATGAATTCCAATTGAGCCAAATTCCAGCCTATTTCAAGGCAAAATAAATGAAAGTTTATGGTCTTACCTTTACATTTTCATAAGACAGATTGTAGATAAGAAATAAACAAGTTCAAGAACGAAGAAGACAGGCACAACAGTCCACAGGCTCAGGAGCGCCCTCTGCCATGAGTCAGGTGTATTGTTTGCCTCACCGAGTGAACTTTTACTGCTGTTTTATAATGAATCTGTGAGCCGAAACACCTTTCAGAAATGGGGCTGTTAAGTACTGCAATATCGATGTCATTGCAATATGTGAATATATTTTTTAACACAATAATTGGAGTTATAGTAAAAGAAATATGTTCCTGCCTTAATGTTTTAGTCAAAATAAAAACTTAACAGAGACTTAACCAAGGCTAATGAACAGAATATGGAAAATCATAATTTGGCAACAAGTTCAATTAAAATCCAGTATATTTCTGTCAGATGGAGAACCTTGGTATTATGATATATTTAGTTGATTATTGTGACAATATAGCTCTACATTGGACATCCTTTGTGGGGGACAGGGGGCACGATACTATTTCTCTGTGTGAATATTGTTAAAGTTGTTTCAAAGTCTCTCTTTGCTCTACAGAGAAAGACGCAGCCAGGATAGAACAGTGGAAGCGACAGGTACGGCTCTTCTGCACAAGCACGTCACACTCTGCGCTGTGGTCAGTCTGGTCACGTGCGCTGTGGTCAGTCTGGTCACGTCACGCGCGCTGTGGTCAGTCTGGTCACGTGCACTGTGCTTGTGATTCCAGTCCAGTCTCAGTAATGACCTAAATGAATGCTCAGTGTGATTATAGCTCACTGCCAATCTCACAAATTATTCATTTCATCACTTTTGTGCAACTCATTTAGCCTCTCACGTGACCGTTGTCCTGGTTACGGACTGTGCATGACTGCCCTCTAGTGGTTAATGCGTGTATGTGTTACATTAGAAGCTTGTCAATGTGAGATTGCTTTGAACCATATTATAATTGTTTCCTTTTCTCATTAAAGCGCTGGATGTTGTATTTGGAGTGATTCATGCATGTTTGAGTCAGCTTTATTCTCAACTGATACATGTTGACGATTATCTCGATGAACTTGTTTCAGCCCCATGATCTATCTCCCTCTGTTGTAAATGATATTACTGAATTCAAATTTTACTATTCAGAATTGTTACCATCTCCTTTCCAGCATTCTATAGAGAGACCAGACCCAGCAGAAATCAACAGGAGGGATCAGATCATACATGTAAGTGCTCCACGCTCACAGTAACGGTATGAACGGAAAACTATACTTGGGAACAGTTTATCTGTAGTATCTGTACTTCTCTCTCTACTCCACTACATGTTTTAACTGGACTGGGGAGTAAAAAGTCCTTTTTTGTGTGTTTTTTAGCGTGTTCATGGTGGCAGCCTTCCGAAAGGGTTTGAGTTCAAGTTTGAGCAAACAAAATGTATAGAAACATTCTTTATCAATATCACTACATTTGACACTTTTACTTTTTTTAGTCTAAAAGTACATTTCAAACAGGCACTTCAATTTTGTGCATGTATGTGGAAAAAGTAAAAGTATTGAACAAAACTATATTATATTAAACTTTATCCTATGATAATCCAGATTACAGCACAATTGAGGACTCTGTCCTGTCAGAAGAAGCAGATCCTTTTAGTCAACGCTTACAGAAAACTTTAGTCAGCGATTTTCTTTCTGCTCCCAGTGCTCTCCCCAGAATCTTTTAAAGGCCTATATAATAGGCCTATATAGTGCCTAATAATATTTTATTATGTATTGACATGCGGAGAAAATAACAACTGTAGACTGTGTATCTGTCTAATGATTCACATGTTGTCTTTTGACCCGTGAGTCAGGTCTGGACAAGAAACGACAGATCGCTGTATGTCGCACGTGCGTGCTCCGTGTGTCTTTGTGTTCTGCCGTGTCTACATTCACTTCCTCATTAAACTAATTTCTCCGTGAATATGAGTCTGATTGTAATAAAACACACAGGGTTTTAAGCTAAAGACTAAGACTTGTTTATTTGAAGTAGTATTTTAATGATGGCGCTACCTAAAATATGGGATGAAGTTGGGTTTTAGGGATGGTTTGTTTCCCCCCCATGTCAAATCGGATGGCGGGCCATTTGGTTTATCATGTTAGGGATGGCGGCCCCACCATCCCTGTATGCATGTAGCGAGACCCCTGGATCTAAGTAATCGTTAGTTGCAAAAGGTATTCAGGAACAAGAATACTGTATATGTTCAAGTCCATTTGAACCAAAATGTCCAATTGAAGCCTATAATCGTTATGGGACAGAATGAGTGTGTGTGTGTTGTGCCTCCTTCTCTGGTGAACCAAATGTGACTGTGGTGTGTGTGGACTCAGGACCTGGAGCGGCAGAACGAGAGCCTCCAGGAGAGTCTGAAGAGGTCTCACCAGGAGCAGAGGGGGCTTCTGGACCAGGTGTCCCAGCTCCAGCAGCAGCTCACACAGGTGACGTGACCACAGCACTCTGACTGCAGCTCTCACTTATATTATCCTAAAGTCACTGGTTCAGCAATATTTGAGTGGCTTTGTGAGCGTGTCTTTACTGTTTCTGCCACATTTGAGCCGAAAAGAGATCTGACCAGTTCTGTGGAGAATTCACACTTTTTGTTTCTTGTTTTCTTGTTTACGCGGTTTCCGGTAAAGAAGTAAATTTGTTGAGGTTTGAAGTTAGGGCGTCAAGACTTGATGAGTGCGAAACCAAAAAATTATTACAATTACGATGTATGGATTCTAGCCAGATTTAAATGATCTGACATGGCTGATATTTGGATTAAGATGTACAACCCATTCAAGATTCTTAATAATAGACCAACTCGTCCTCTTTAACGGGCTACAGGAATCCCTGTGATTGTATTATATGTGGATGTGTTATGTTTTTACATTCACATTCAATACCTGTGGTCTAAATGGATCTTTTTTTGTCCCAAAGGAAAAGGTGGACGAGTGCTTAAAGGAGGTCAGTATCAGAGCCGCTCTCTTCATGTCATCTCTGTGACAGCGAGTCCTGTAGTCGTGTTGGTGTCACTGATAAATAGATTTACACAATTTACACAAAACTGCTACTGTTGCTATTGACAAAAAGCCAATTAGTTGTTTCAGATATTAATTTTTAGGGCTGCACCTAACAATTATGTTAGTAGTCGACAGTCAAATAATTATTTATTTTGTATGTTGAGAATTTTTTTAATACATTTTTAACCAAAAAAGTGTTAGATAATTTTTACAAATACAGTGAATTACTTTTTTATTTTTTTTTTTTTTTGTCATTCATTCATTGTAAACCTGGTGTCTTGGAACAGAAACATTCTAACATGGACTTTCAAACCTATGGGGAATGACATTTTAGTGAACTGGACTTGTTCAGCCTGTAAAAGACCTCCAGTCCACCTCGTCTTTACTACACTGTAATTACAATGGTTCAAAGGTTTAAAGCTCAAAGCTTTATCACCATAGACATTCATAGACACAAAATCCTCTCTGTCCGTTGCTCCAACTCTTAAACTTGGCTGATGCTCCGGAGTTACATCAAATTCAACGTTCCCTCACATATAAATGAATGTTGAAGCCAATCCGCCAAGTTTATTTCATGCTATTTATAAGATTTGTCTGTTTCTGACCAGTAACATGTAAAAGAAGATGTTTAGTGTCACTAGATTCTTACAGAAGCACAACATCACAGTTAGCCTTTAGCTCAGATGCCAGTTTCACACACTCATTTTGATCTAAAATAAAACGGCAAACGTGACGGTGACTTTTAATGAAGCTTCGACTTAAATGTGCTCGATGGGTTGGTACCTGGCCAAACACTCCAGATTATTCAGACATTGCCTTTTATGCTTTATGCTAATAGCTACAGGAAAAAATACAGGGGACTGGTTCCAAAGTCCCTCAAATCTTCCCAGACCAGCCGAGTTTCTAAGTGACTGATAACATGAGCATCGGACGCCGCGTCTACTTTTTTTACCTCTTTGGGTGTACAACGTTAGCTTAGGGCCTCTCTTTCTTCCCTCCTCTTATTTGTCCTGTTTTGATCCAAAGGACCCGTTTAAAATGTCCAAAGAAGATGGTCCACGTGGGCTGGAGACGGTCAAAGTGCAGCTCAAAAGCCCCATGGTGAGTGCTTCCATTCAGATGAAAAGCATTTGTCATGTATTCCATTAGTTTTGAGTTCCTCCTTTACAACAGCTTGATTACGTCTCTGAGATGAGCTAACGGACCTGTGTTCTTTTCAGGGAGATTATTCTGGGCAGTCGGTCATCAAAGGTCAGCAGAGAACGCTTTAAGCACAGGTACCGGTTTATCGAGGTGGTTTTAATGTTTGAATTTTTCACAGGGAAAGAAATCCTTGTGAAGCAAACTCACAGCCTGGACACGGAGCAGGTCAGAAACACTTTTATTTGCTGTACTGTTGACCTCTGCGTTACAGAGTTAATTTTGCATGCACGCTTGCTTTTTTAGTCTATGTAGGATTCTTTGTAAAAAATAAAAAATAATACGTTTTTCAAACCCACATCAAGTCATAACTTGATGTGAAGAATGAAAACTTCTTCACTGCAGCTGCCTATAAAGTTCTCATTCATGTCCTCTCATACATTAGTGTTTTCTTCATAAATCAATGACACATAGTCCACAAAACATTTTAAAGCGTTGTTTAAAAAATTTAAATTTCTGGACTGGTAGTTGATTTGTATTTTCAAATAAATAAAACTCTTAAATTCTCACAGAATGTATTAATATAGAGCATTTTAACACAACTCACATTGGGACTTGTACTAGTAACTTGAAAATGGGTTTGGAGAAGTACATACAGAGTTCTGTCGTTCTGATGTATTGAATTTATTCCCTTACTCAGATCCCGAGGGTGTCCATCTCTCGCTCCTTGTCCAGAGGCTCAGAGAACCAGCAGTCAGCTGTGGGCTGGGACCTTCCCGCTGAGCTGGAGGCCCTGCGTCGTGAACTGGAGCTGGTGCGGAGAAGACAGCAGGCCTCAGAGGAGGAGACAGCCAGACTCCATTCTGCGCTCAACCGCAAGAACCGCGAGTGCCAAGAACTGGTGCAGAGCCGCGACAGCATCCAGAAACAGGCCGACCAGCAGATCCAAGAGCTGGAGGACGCTTTGGGGGACGTGCAGAAACGAATGCTGGAATCAGAGTGCAAAGTCAAGCAGCTGCAGGCGCACGTGGTGGCCGTGAAGGAGCACCTCGGAGGACAAGCTAATGAAGAGCTCCGAGCGCAGCTCCAAGATGTCAAGAGCAAGTACGAGGGCGCGTCAGCGGAGGTGGGCAGAGTCCGCAACCGCCTCAAGCAAAGCGAGAAGGCCCTGGAGGAGTACAAGTCCAGTGAGAGCCAGCTCGCAGCAGAGGCCGAGCGACTGAACCATGTGCTGGGAGCAGTGAGCGCAGAGAGAGACGAGCTTGCCGACACGCTGCTCGAAATGGAGAGCCAACTGAAAGAGGTGAGAACGAAGCAGGGTAACACTGTCCCAGCCGAGAAGTTTGACAATATGAAGAATCTGCTGACAAACGCGGTGGACGAGAAGGAGAGGCAGATAGCGGAGCTCAGGGAGGACTACGACCGTGTGCTGGAGGAGGTGGCAGACCTGCACAGGAGGATGGACAGCCCCTCAGCCCAAGCAGTGAGCTCCGAAGAGGAGCAGAAGATCAGGGCTGCACTGGAGGAGCACAACGCTTCGCTCAAGAAGAGGCTGCTGGAGGTGACGGCCAAGAGCCAGGCGCTGATACAAGAGGTGGGTCCATCCTTCTCTAGGCTTTATTCTCATTCTAAATAATATTAATTCAAAAATCTGAACATAGGATTTTGCTGTACCATAAAGGCAATTGTTCTAATATGTAATATTAGCAGTAGAGCTCTATTTGTTATTTTGTTCTGAAATACATTAGTGGCTTCTTTAATAATATTTGTATAAAGGTAAACAATCACAACTGTTTATGTTGATTAAAATTCATGAAACGTTGACATATTTATGTAAAAAGAGTAAGAAAAATGTCGGCTGGGTTTATTAGACAAGACACTTCCAGTTCTTTTGTTTTTTTCTAAGATTTTGTGCCCGTAGGCTTTATTGACAGGAAAATGGTGTGAAACGGGGATGAGAGAGAAGGGTTGGACATGCAGTAAACGACACTGCGGCCAGCTGCACTTGGAGCCTGACATACTTGTGTACTGTGCCATAACCGCTTGACCACCAGTTCTAACCCTTTCGCTATCATGTACCAGCAATATTTTGTCATTTGAACTGACCTGAAACATGCTTTGGTTTCTTCAGGTGGAGGAGAGTGAGGAGGACCGCGACCTTCTACGAGAACAGCTGGAGAAGCTAAACGCACAGATGGAAACAGACTTTATTCCCGTCCAGCTGCACGAGCAGGCCAGGCACAACATGGTCCAAGCCCTGGAGGAGCTGGAGGACAAGCTTGTGGAGGCCAGTGAGCGCTACGGGAAAGCAGAGGCCCAGGTGGAGCAGCTGCAGTCGCACAAATCCACTCTGGAAAAAGAGCTCCAGCACTTCCAGAGCACCAGGGAGCAGGCAGACGAGCTGAAAGGGATGAACGCCACACTAGTCAAACAACTCGAAACAATGCAGAGAAAATGTGAAGAGCGAGACGAGGTGTGCGTCCAGCTGAGCGCACAGAGCCAGGAGCTGAAGAAGAGCCTGGACGGAGAGTACGTGCCCAGGCAGCAGATGGAGCAGATCAAGACGGAGCTCACCGCCACCATAGAAGATCTGAGGTCCCAAGTGTCCGAGCTGGAGTCCAGGAAGAACGATCGTGGTGAAGAATTACAGAATGTGAAAGAAGGAAACGACAAGTTGAAAGGCGAGTTGGAGAGGGTGCGGTTGGAGATGCGAAAAGATTATGTCTGTGTGAACGAGCACAACGCAATGGCGGATCAGCTGAAAGTGGCTGCAGTGGAGGCGGAGAACCGGGCAAACAAAACCGCAGAGATGTACGCAGCGGCTCAAGACGAGACCATAAGGCTGACGCAGGAACTCCAAGCCCAGAAGCAAGAACTGGATACCATTCAAGAGGCAATCCAGGCTAAGTTTATCCCCAGAACCGTCATGGAGGAGAAGGAGAAGACCTATGAGAAGAAATTTAAAGAACTCGCTGATAAATTGACAGAAACAGAGGACAAATATAACAATGAGAAGAAGAGCAGGGAGAGCTCCGAACGTGGGAGAGAACAGCTGAAGGCTCAATTAGCGGAGGTCAACAAGAAACTAGACGTTGCTTTGGTTGAGAGGCAGAAAGAGCTGGAGAAGGAATACAGCTGTAAATTTGAAGAACTTAACGCCAAAGTTAAAGACTTGGAGAAGCAGCGCGAGGAGGCAAAACGACAAAGCGCCGAGCTACAAAAGGAGAACACAAACTACACTACGCAAGTTCAAAGTCTACAGGAGCGGCTGAGATCAGAGTTGACTCGCATAGCAAACTATGACGGCGAACTCAAAGCAATCAACCAAGAAGTCCAGCAAGCTCAAGCGGACTGCAAGAAGGCCAGGGCCGCCCAGCAAGACGAAGCCCAGAAGACATGCGTGCTTCAGAAAGAGATGCAGGAGATGCGAGAGGAGATACAGCAGACAACGAGAACCAAGGAGAGCCTAGAAGCCAAGGTGGACAAACTCAAGCTAGCACTTAAGGAGGAGGAGGAGAACAATGCCCAGAGAGCGGAGGACGTTTCTGCGCTCCAGTCCGAGCTCCTGCAGGCCACGCAAGCCCTGGAGGAGCTGCGGAGAAGGCACGAGGACGTCACGCAGCTACAGAAGGACAAACGTCAGCTGAGCGAAGAGGTATTGGGGCTGCGAGAGAAGCTTCTGCTTCTGTCGGAGGAGGTGCAGGATGCCCGGGAGGATGCAGCCTTGGCCTCGGAGCAGGAGAGGAAGGCCAAAGGGGAGATGAACGCCCTGCAGGAGAAGAGCCGATCCGTGGAGAAGGAGGTTGGAGAGCTGAAGGAGCGCTACGACCAGTCCCTCAGTACCATCCAGGAGCTGCAGAAGAGGATCCAGGCCTCGGCCCACCAGACCGAGGCCAAGGACAAGAAGGTACAAGCTTTTTGTAGGCTGACGTGATGTGATGCGAGAGAAAGTGCGAGGTGTTGTGATGTTTGATAGTTGTGGTGATAATTGGAACATGTCTCTCTTAGTGTAGTAAACCACCTTTGTGTGTTACACCACACTTATTTATCAAATAAGTAACAAGACTAAACCAGGACCAACCCAGAGCCATGATTTAGAAGAAAACCAGACCAACTGGAGTAGTACACTCATAAAGATTTGTCAGCATTGGCCTCTATAAGGAAAATAAGGATCTCTCATGGAAGTTCCTACTGAGTCATCTATACTCGTGTATTAATCTCTAGTAGGAGTAATACAGTACTGCCTTACATTTCTAATTGCTTTGGTGTCCTGGTAGGAGACCAAGACATTGTACTGGTCTGTTTAAATGAATGTATTTGATGATAGTCTTTGAAGACTAAATTAACCTCTTTGAAGCAGCCCCAGCACATTTCATAGTCTCCAGAACGTCTCTGAGCGTGGAGTTATTGAACATTTCTCTTCTGTCCTGCTGCACCAGTAGTGACTTCGTTCATGTGCGTTTCAGATCACAGAGTTGCTGACAGATGTGGAGCGTTTGAAGCAGGCTCTGAACGGCCTGTCTCAGTTGGCCTACACCAGCAGCGCCCCCAAGAGGCAAACAGACTCACTGCAGGCCCAGATCAAGAGTCTCCAGCAGCAGCTGGCTGTAAGTAGAACCATCTACACCCTCGGACTGTTAGCTGGGCTCTGGCTTTGATAGGGCTGAGAATCATGGCTTCTTCAGAAAAGTTCCGAACACAGCTCCTGCTCGTAGGTCCAAACTCTTACCTTTGGAGCCACATCATTGGGTCAACTGTAAGAGTCCTAGGCAGAGAGGAGAAGGACCTTCAGCTGCGTTTGGAGAATCCGACCGTTCTATCTAGAGGCGAGAACAAGAGTCATGTAGGCCTACAGCTGTTGTGCTGTTCTACCCCATAATATACACACCTCATGTGCCAGCTGTTGTTTATACCATTTGGGCAACTGGTTAACTAGAGTGGTTTACATTTATAAACGTAATATCATTTTCATAATATAAATACAGCACAACATTCAACATGACGGTGTGCATACCAGATTGTTGGAACGGGCCTGAAACTGCTGCTGTTGGAATAGCTCTGTAATAAACCCCACTGACTGGACCATCTCTGACTGAATCACCTTCAACACCACCACTGAAGCACGGGCACAGAACAGGACAAATACTAAATAATCACAACAACACAGCCTCTGCTCTGCCACAGGAACAAACAAATCTGACAATTGTGTCATTTACGTACTCTCGTTGTTAGTGCCGTCGTAGAAAAAGAGCTGTGCTTATTGTATGCCATTTGTGGGTGTTGTGGGTAGTTAATAAACAGCTGTAGGCTCACATGACTTCCCTCGTTGTTCTGGCCGCTAGTTAGAACGGTCTCTTATGACCCCATGACGTAGCTCCAAAGGTAAAGGAGTTAGGGGCGTGCACCAGGAGCTAGGAACTATTCCGATTGAAGCTCTGGTTTTGGTTTAAGGAGCTTTGAGGTTCTTTGCCCATGTTGCCGCGTGCACATGAACAACAGTTGTCTTTTCTGCATCAGGATGCTGAGAGGCAACACAGAGAGGTGGTGTCCATTTACCGCACTCACCTGCTCAGCGCGGCGCAGGTAACATCGTTTTCAGCGCAATCTTTCACTTCATGTCACTTTTCAACTTCACTTTAAACATTAAAACGTCCTTTCTTCCAGGGCCACATGGATGAAGACGTCCAAGCTGCCCTGCTCCAGATCATCCGCATGAGGCAGGAGTTTGTGTGCTGAGGCCCTAGAACCACAATAAGAACACTACCTGCTGACTCCGTTCACCCAGTTCAAAGTGTGTGTGTGTGTGTGTGTGTGTGTGTGTGTGTGTATGTATGTAAGTAAGTGTGCAGATATTTACAGACTTCATTTTACACAAAACTTGTCTCAGCTAAAGTTGGGCTACACAGACCATTTCTCACATTCCCATCTCTGCTTCACTACTGTATCCTGCATTTCAAAACTCACCTTTGTCGGTTTCTTCACATAAAGGTCCAAATGATCATATTTTATTTTTTTAAATGCTTCAAATGAAAGTCTAAAGGTGCATTATGTAGGCTTTTGTGGATTAAAGCACACAGTTGTTTCCAATAATGGTAAAGGAAAGTCCTTTCAGCTGGAGCTAATGGAGGGCAACCTCTGGAGAATGAGATGATAAATGTGTCAACAGAAGACGAGATACTGCAGGTGAATAGAAAAGATTCTTACATTTAGAGAGATCAATTTAAAATATATTTTATAGTTTACTTTGATCAATGTTAAAAGTGATAAAAAATGATGTTTGCATATAAAAATAAGGCATTTTGTAATTGTAAACATTGCATATACTTAGGACATAAAAAGCTAAAAGTGAATTTTGTTTGCATAGTAAGAACCAAAATTACTTATTTATTTCTTATTGAGTATTTGAGTAAACTAGATCTGAACTGAAAATTGATGTTTTAAAGAAACAAAGTTTGACTTGTGATGGCCAAAAAGATATTTTTAGATCAGAACAAATCCTTCTGTTCGATTCATAAAAATCTTGTTATGTCCAAGAATGTAAAGTTTGGTGTGTGTAGGTGCGACTCTAAGGGCTGATCCTTATATCTCTGGGAGAAAAATGCATTTGGAGAAAACGGCTTTTGAAGTTACAATGTCCCAGAGAAGTCTATGATGAAGTGGATTCAATGAAAACCTCAGTTGCAGGACAATACAGGATTACTCAAACATGCAGGAATCAAGCCAAATACAACTTTGAGTGATGATAAAAATGATGGACCGGAAACACATTTTACTGATGTGCTCCAGTTTGTTTGTCTCTTTATTCCACAGAAGCCTGCTCGCTGCACCTTTGCTCACATGGAAGCCTCTGGTGGTTTGTGTTCAGGCGTTTTACCACTGTTGAACTGTGTGTGTACGTGTGTGTGTGTGTACGTGTGTGTGTACGTGTGTGTGTACGTGTGTTGTGTACGTGTGTGTACGTGTGTGTACGTGTGTGTACGTGTGTGTGTGTACACGTGTGTGTGTACGTGTGTGTACTTGGGTTTGCAGTGGCACTGGTTCTTTTGTTGGGACCAGAGCGTCCTCTAGTGGTCAGACTTGGCAGGCCAAGTTTAGAGAAGTGAAATCGTGGCCGCAGGGTAAACAGCTGCTGTTCTGTGGAGCTGCTAAAACTGAATGGTAAATATGAAAGATTAGGACACATTATTGTTCAAATTGAATTTAGATTTTTCATATTGTAATGGCTTAAGGTGACACACAGCAGGAGAATAAGAGAAAATCATTATTTCAACAGATCCATTTGAGTTATTGTTTTTCGATCAGTGCTCACTGACAGATGTTTGCATACAATTATTCATTTTGTTAACACGTTGGATACAAAATAATTTGGAGAAGTTTTGATTAGTCTTTGAGTAAACAAGTTAGTATTGAAAATATCTATGAACTCAAATTTGTGAATATATAGACAAGAGTTCTACGTAATATTTTATAGATACTTTCTTTCACCATTATGACCAAACTTTTTTTTTTTCAGTTCTCAAAGAACGTGGCAAATGTAAAAGCATCTCTCAGGAGATAATTTTCCTCATTTGTGCACAATCTTGATGCACTTTCATCTTCTGAGATCTTGTGGGGCTAGATCTTGTACATTTTGATATCAGAATGCGATTTTAAAAATACTTTGCCTTTTGAAAACAATGTTTTTTTAATGAAAGGACATTAGAAATCCCTTCAGGAGAGGATACTGTTAAGGGCACACATTCATACTTCATAAGGATCAACACTGTTCTGCAGTTTTTGACATGTCGGCCTCTTGCAGGGCTGTCGGACAACTGCTGTGATTATGATTGGTTAGAAAATCAAAGTAGGTGTGGCTAATTACAAAATAAGATTTCAAAAAAGACTATTTCAGCCATTTTGAATAACATAATGGGGTATGTTCACAGTCTAGAATTTGATGATTTCATAATCTCAGATGGAGGGCGGGGCTTGTGTAACTATGACAGATTTACTGTTTTTCAACAAACATTTCTGATCGACAAATATTTCTCCGCATTAGTTTGGTTTTGGCTCCACAATGTCACATTAATGTGAGATATTAATCTCATGTCTTAAAGTCCTTTCAACTGACAAGAATCTCAGCTTTGGAGTTGAATAATGGCACCATTTTCTGAAGCAGTTCTTTATGCTGACAGAAGACGTTTGCGCCCCAGTAAACCATAAACCAGACACACAGCTGCAATTGACCGTTACAGTCAAGTCTGGAATGATGGAATGTTGACGGTGTGAATAAAACATCGTTTTATTTTAGGTTTTCTGTACATATATTTACTTTTCTATTTAGTTCAAGCAGAGGTTGAAAGAAAATAATGACAGCCAAAGTAAAATTGTTCATTTCCGAGGAGTTTCAATGCATTTCAGTGCACATTTGTATTGGTATCGGATCGATACCATCGATATTGCGATATTTACCATAGTTTGGGTGATTTTTAGATTGTAGAATGTGACGATGTCATACTCCCAGATGGGGGGCAAGAGACAGATTTTTCTATGAATTATATTTTTCCTTGACCATAAAAGGCTTAGCGTGGTCCAACAGCAGAACTTCTAATGAAATGTCTGAGCCCATAAGGCGTTTGTTACAGCTCTAGTGCAAGAACAAACTTCTTCTTTAGAGAGTATGAACTGGCCTTAAACTGGCCCTTAATCAGACTTCCCCCCGCAGTGTTTTACTTTAAGCCTTCGTGTGAGCCGTTTAACCTTCATGCGGCCCCACAGAGCAGGAGCTGTGTGCCCGGGCCCCTAGGAGCCTAGTGTAGAGTGATAGTCTCTCTCTCTGTGCCTTTCCATGATGTTTTTTTCATAGCTTTGTACTGACTTTGATATTGTACCTGTGTGTGAGCAGTGAACTTCAGCAGGACTGGACGTAGAACGGCACATCTCCAATCATTTTACTGTACGTGAAAGCACCGCCTGTTTTTATACTGCCAAAGAAACCCACAAGAAAAGATGAGGGTGTAGCAGATGTGTTCTAAGGACTAACCACTAAGTGTTCTCCAAACGCTAAAACGTCCTTATGCATATTTGTATTGTCAAACACTAATACGAATTCAATAAACGTGCCTAACATAGTAAACTGCTGTCGTGCTTTCCTCTCTTTATACCATTTGCACATCAAGTTAAAAATGATTTGGAACCATGTTTTCGAGTATTAGGAGGTAAGTTTAATCGCCATTGTTTTGGTCAGCTAAATGTGAATCTGGTTTGGTATGAAGAATAAGCTTCATTTCATTTTCTACATTTTATTTACTGGTCGTTCAAGCAGACAAATGTTCAAAGTCCGACATTAAGGTGAGACATTGCAGGTGAAGAGCAACAAAAATCTCAAATTTAGAGTACTGTATTCAAACAAATGTATTATACCTTTTTTATCATATTTTTATCTATAATGTATTTTATGTGTAAAATGGCCAAAATGTCGCATATTTGACCATTGTATTTTTCAAATTTAAATGTCCCTGAGTCAGGTTTGCCCTTTTTGCATCATTTAGTTTACATTGGATACAAAAATGCCTACAAAGGGATTTTGGATGTCGTATCTGAGGGGTGTGTAGGGGATACTTTAAAGGCTCATCTTTGTCCTGTGGGAGAAAACTCCTTTTGGAGTTACAATATCTCAGAGAAATCTATGGATGAAGTGGATTCCATGAAATGATGACGTGCAGTAAAGGCACAGTATGTGTTCAGAGAGCAAACTGGCAAAAAAACAAAATAAAGAGTCTCGCCTGTAGAGTCTCGCCTTAAAGCTGAAAACGGACTGGATCATTGTCCCGGCTCCAGGACCAGGCTTACCTCTAAATGTCCTGCCAAGTGTGATGGATCCTGGTTTCTTAGTCGAGCTGAAGACCACACCGGGTTTAGAAGGACCTCTCTGTGTCCCTAGATACAAGGTAAACATGTTCAAATCAAATATAGTCTTGGCTGAGAACAATTTAATGCTAATTTACAATATTGGACTGATGTTCAAGTTGTTTCTGTTGTAACAGCATTTCCACAGCTTCCTTGATAAAAGGAAACTATGAAGCTGCTGGACACGTTGCACACACGTTCCTTCTGGGAAGAATCGGGGTCAGTTTGTTGTCCAAACCCAGAAATAAAAAATATCACTACAATGTTTAGGCCTTTTACACACACACACACACACACACACACACACACACACACACACAAGTCATCACAGAAAAAAGGGGGACACGCTTTAATATTTGGTAACTGCTTCAGTCGGGTCTAAATAACGTGTTGCAGCTGAAAGATCATCACCCTCAGCAGTAGGAGGAGACGACCTACTGTATTTGCAGAACTTTACTTCCCAAATCTCATTTTTGCTAAATTGGCATTAGTTTAAAAAAAATAATAATTGTGGAGCGAGTGTCCAGGGTAAATCAGGCATCAGAGTCTGAGCTTCACAAAGAGTCCAGACATTTGTCTGTGCTCAAAAGGTCTGTGGCGAAGTGAGATTTACACTCTACTCGAGCCTTCTTATTCTGCAGCACATCAAACATTTAAATCATCGTACAGGAAGCATGCCTGTGTTGTCCTATTAGTTAAACAGTTTTATTATTTTGGTTGGTTCAAAGTCCTTTATTTATTTTCTCTCATACTTAGCTGGTCAGAAGATGCTCCGGTCATATGGGTGTGAACAGAGGCGGGAGATGCAACAAAACATTGATACTGGCGACACAGCAGCCACGGACGAAGACGTTGGTGAATACTTAAATTCAACCCTGATATCCGATCATTATAAGGGCTCATTATAAGAAAAAACTGCGAGGGTCGAGAGATGTCCGTTTAGCTTACCAGAATCCTTTTGGCAAAATGACCCCACACAGGTGTCGTATCCCGACATCTTCAACTATCTAATTCAATCTCCAGGTAAATTGTTTGACACTTTACACCTCCATCTTCGGGATTGAATTAAAAATATTCAACAACTTCTCGATCTGTTAACACTCTGTTTTCACCCAAAAGGGAGCGGGGGCGTTCTGGTGGCACAAGAAGGAGGAGACATCTATGTGGGGTCGTTGTTGTTTTTGATGGCGGTTGGCAGCCGAAAGGTGCATTCACCGCCACCTACTGTAGTTGTACGTCTTCTGTAGTTGTCCATCCATCTTCTTCCGCTTTATCCGGGGCCGTTTCGCGGGGGCAGCGTTCTAAGCACTCCCAGGCAGACTCCCAGACTTCCTTATCCCCAGACACTTCCTCCAACTCCACCCGGGGGGATCCCAAGGCGTTCCCAGGCCAGCCGAGAGACATAGTCCCTCCAGCGTTCCCTGGGGCCTCCTCCCGGTGGGACATGCCCGAAACACCTTCCTAGGGAGACGCCCAGGAGGCATCCGGAACAGATGCCCGAGCCACCTCAGCTGGCTCCTCTCGACGTGGAGGAGCAGCGGCTCTACTCCGAGCTCCTCCCGTGTGACTGAGCTCCTCACCCTATCTCTAAGGGAGCGCCCAGCCACCCTGTGGAGGAAACTAATTTTTCTGTAGTTGTACGTCTTCAAAGTATGTGTTTTTTTCGATTCCGTTAAAAAAAAAAAAAAAAAAAAAGGAGAAGGAGAGAGAGAGAGAGAGAGAGAGAGCGGGAAGGGCCTGTCCAGTCTGTCCTGATGACGTGGTCGATGACAGAAGCTACTATTTTTGGAGGGGATTTCATGGTTTATCTGTTTATTTGTTCAGTAATTAAAATGTTTATTGTATTGTATGGTGACTATATATATATAGTCACCAGTCAATATATATTATAGTAGTTCCAGCGAAGTGGAATGGGCCAATCCAATAGGCCTCAGTATAAAAGTGTACCTCTTTCAAGAGATTCTTTTCAGTGTGTGGACATGTGACGCAATTTGCAGCTTCTGTCAATATTTTGGTGGAACTGTAAATAGAAATCCACTTTTCGGACATGACCTTTTGCCTCCAAAACTCTTCAACGCTACACTACCTCACAGGATCAGAAACGGCTTCAGTTTGAATTGGGGTTCAATTTAGTCAGGCATTTCAGGAAAAATAGGCCCTCAGGGAAGGGGTTAAGATATAGATAATAGAAGATAATAAACACATGTGGAAAATATAACACAAAAAGGTAAAAAGGTAACCACAATAGCAAAAACAAAACTAAAAAAATAAAATGGCATGAATAAAACACATGAAATACTGAAAGTGATCAAATACTATTGGTCAAATCAAAGTGCACGGTGGAACGTCACTGGTGGAGGGTCTGCCACTCGCTTGTCTCCATGAATCAATGACGTGAGTGATTGATGTTGATCGTGGCCTGGAGTTCAGAAGTCAAGTTTGGGGTCACCAGGCCCTAGCGCTCTCCAGAGGCGCCCCAGGTGCACGCCCCTCAGTCTCTTGCCCTCCTGCTATATTTATCACATTATAACATCAACAAAATGTCCATCATGTCCAGTGGTTTTTGAATTAACATAAATTAACATAACATAACAATTGTTGCCAGCGAAGGATATGATTTGAGCATGTTCATCTCATATCTGCACACAGAGAGGTCGTGTTTATGACATGGGAAATCCCTTTCATCCCCTTTAACCAGCTTCAACTGGAAACAAGTTCCCTTTCTCTCCATTTTGGGCTGCTTGCATTGCTGAGGATGTGTATTTGTTCATGCGGCTGCACAATCTGTGGAGCTGTGCAGTACTAATAAAAACTCCACAATAGTTGTTAATAGCACTTTACATTGTTGTAATGATGATAGATGTTGATTAAACTCTCATCGAAGAGTTTTGTAGGATTTAGCTGCCTGATCTCAGCATTGACAAATGGATGAGTTTTCATTATCTTTTGAGGTGTGGAAACTTTACTCCACTTGTATTGGTTGCAAATATACACTTATTTACTGTTACATACTTTCTCAAAGTCAGTGAAAACAGATGTTTAAAAATGACCCTGCAGCGACAGGGCTACAACACCTTCCCATGGGACTGTAAATAGTGCCCACTAGTGCCCCAAACTTGTAACTTTACAGAGGACTATTTCTTCATGAGCAGCTTTCTCCTCTCTCCCCTCTTCCTCCTCAGATTTCTGCTCTTCTTTATCGCGGTGGCCATTGAATAAGTTGTTCTCATAAGCTGTTTTTCTGAGTGATGTGTGTCTTTCATGTGGTCTGATCAGTTCCAGAGCTGCAGTGGGCTCCAGGGCTGGGGGCCTCTGCGGTGGGGGGCCGCTGGGTGCCTCACCACAAACCCTCTCTACACAGCAGGCATCAGAGGACTCTTGTGTTCAGGACAGGTCTGGAAAAACAATATTATGATTCAGTGGGTGATTAGAGGGTCTTTCAGTCTTTCATTATAACCCAATGTTTTATATCTGTACTGAAGTGAACAACATGTGTCAAGGTCAAAACCAGCAGTACAACCAGTTCACAACGAAACCTGCCGCCGTCATCAGTCACAGTCTCACAGCGCCCCCAGATGTCGTAAGGGCTATTAAAAGTATAGTTATTAACGACTGTTGGTATACTCTTTTTATCCTCACGTAAATTAATACATTTAATATGCAAATCAAGTTAGAAATCTGGGCAAAATAATGGACTCAGACTTTAACAGCCACATAAAAGCATTGCATTAAAAAAAAAAATGTTTGCAGTGTTTGTATTGTGATTTGAATGCATATTTTCCATATTTTGTTAATTATTATATCTTAAAGTGTACCTCATTACTTAATGTACAGATTGTGCACTAGAAATAAACTATCTGCCCGTGTGGCAGAATGCTCATCTTCTGACCCACAGGTCTGCACACACTGGTGTGTGAATGTGTGTGTGTGAATGCGTGAGGGCTTCCTTCATGTAAAGCGCTTTGAAGGTAGAAAAGCGCTATATAAATGTGACCAGTTTTTGTTTTTACTGGCACATTCATCACGTCAGCACTGGGACTTACGCAGGACTACATCTGTACCTTACCCTGGACTAAACAATAACTAGAACAGGACCAACCTCCATATACAGTGTCAGGACTATAATGGATTGAGGAACAAATAACGACAAGTGGAAACACACCCTAAAACAGTGGCTCTATGAGAGTAGTTCAGATCATAGCTCCTAACTCCTGCTCCTAGCCCTTAACTCCTTTTAATTTTGGGGGAGTCCTGGGCTGTTAGGAGAAGGAGCATCAGCTGCTTTTGGAGAATCTGAAGAAAGAACACGAGGAAAAAGCTTTTCTCACATCCTCAGGAAGACTGTTCCAGATTTTAGCTGCATTAAACTGAAACGCAGATTCCCCATGTTTAGTCCTGACTCTGGGCACCAGCAGGAGGCCGGTCCCTGAGGTCCTCAGAGTCCGAGATGGTTATCATATGGCACTAACATGTCCGAGATGTACTTTGGTGCTAGGCCATGGAGAGACTTGTATACAAGCAGAGCTGCTTTGAAGTCTATTCTCTGAGCCACAGGGAGCCAGTGCAGAGACCTGAGCACAGGACTAATGTGATCGTACTTCCTGGTTCTAGTCAGGACCCGCGCAGCAGCGTTCTGGATGTACTGCAGCTGTTTTACAGCTCATCAATTTTGCTGGAAAATTATTCACAAGAAAATGCTAACTGTTGGAGAAACTGTGACAGCCAGGAGGCAATCCACTGTTTTGAGCCTGTCCTGTTGCTAGAAAATATTGGACTGAAATTAAAAAGGCCATCACAAAGAAATGGATGACACAATCCTCACCAATAATCAAGGACTGGACTGACACAGTAACAGACATCAGACAAATGGAAAAAATGACATTCAGACTTAATTGGAAAATTAATCTATTTGATGAACTTAAATGTAGTTTAATGGTCTGCTGAAACCCTGGAGACGCCCTGGGCATTCGGATGCTAAATAGGCACTCAAGGTGAGGCAGGGAACAATAGAACAATAGGCCCATCCAGTTTCAATGGGCCATTAGCAGGAGGTCCCGCCCTGTGGGCAGGGCTCTCACAGAGTAGGATATAAACAAGAGTTCTCAGACTTGTTTCTCTGATTGAGAATGACTCTTGGATGAGAGTTGAAACGTTTTGTTTTTTCTAAAACAGAGTCCAGATGACTACAACTGAATCTTTTTCTACAATTAAATGTAGGACTTGTTTTTTGTCATACTGTGCCATTGCCACTATTATTATTATTATTATTATTATTTATGAGTATTTTCTGACTTTTTTTTTCTTTTTCTTACTCTCTGGTCATCTTTCTTGTTTTGTGTTTGTTTCTATTTAAAAAAAAAAGAAAAGAAAAGAAAAGTAGCAATGTTGTCATAGCAATGAACAATTTATTATTATTATTTCATTTGAATTCTCAAAGGCCCTCAAGATGTTGCCTAGAAACGGGACGCAGAAATAATTACAATGCAATCGACTTATCTTTCAATAAATGACAGGATCAACTTTTTTTAAGCTCCATAGACCATCTGAGAAAAGTTGAAACAACCCGACACCGCATTTGTCCTGTTGTCCAGAAAAGGGCAACTAAATGTCCAACTCACCAACAACAACACTCTGTCACAGAGCGAACAAGGCTGTTAGCAGAGTTTATGCAAATTAGCCCTGTGGCTTTAAGTTCCATTTGTATAAATGTAAACAAACTCTTCCACTTTTACCAAGAGTAAAGTGAGTGAAGGCCTTGTGGCCCAAAAGCTTTTAGTTTCATTTCCACATATATAATTGTTGTGTGGTGCAGAGATTTTTGTGCAGTGGATTGTGGGATGCCTCATAGCTCTTTAGCGCTGGTTAGGATCCTCTGGCAAAGGTGCTGTGAAAGGAAGCATAGTGTCTCCTTTTCCTACCTCCTTCCTCACTGAGTGGACTATTATCATGGCGGACGGTGACGCACATCGCGCTTTGTCTTCAGGATCCATGAGATTCCGTTACCAAAAAGTATTCAGATTGAGCCACAGACTAAAGCTTGTTTGATTACTTGACCTTTCCTTCCCTCCCTCCTCTCCTACTTTTCCTCGTGTCCTCAGCACTTCCTCCCTCACTTCCTTTTTGTAATTTCCCCTCTCGATCACAGCCTCCCTCTAACTCCGGGCTCCTAATAGGCCATTACTGTGTCAGCTCGTGGGGGACATTCTGGGGCCCCTGCTTTTTTTCATTAGTCCTTTGAGAGTACAGATCTATTGGCTAGGGCCCGAGACAGACTACCCCGGGGCCCTTTCATGTGTCTGCCCAGATCGCAGCACTTTGTAGCCTTAATAAAGTTCATTTATGGGTTGAGAGGCTGCAAAACACATGGAGCAGGTTAGTCTGGACTCTGGACCGGTTCAGCCTGGTCCACATCTGGTTCTGCTCTGGGGGGTTTTGTGTTTGGTGTTTGGGCCACTTCTCACCTCGCTGGGGCCGCTCCTCTGTGCTCTCCTCATCTGCGCTCACTCAGGCTCCAGGAGGCGGAGCAGGAGACGTGATCCTGGGACGACCTGGAGGAAAGTGTGGGACCATTTACTAACACCACTTATTTAAGGGGGCTGTATTTTGTTCAACTGGCTTTTTTAGAGCTTTTAACCCAAATACTCATACTCATTCTCTGACTCACACCAGTACAGCAATGCTCTGATTTGAGCTAAAATACAGTAATTTTCAGACAAGGTAAACCCCAGCCTCCTTTTTCTTTTGCTAACCGTAAAGTTTTGTATCAGATATGTTTTTTTCCCCTTGCCATACAAATCTTGATATTGTTTTATTCCACTCATCAAACAGCCGGTTAGAGTCTGGAATAGATAGAGAAATCTGGGCAGAACATTCGTTTTTATAGTTTCAACCCTTTGATTTAGACTCAAGTATGGGATTAGAGTCAATTTTTCAAGATCCTTATTTTATAGTAGTAAAAAGAGGGATATCATTTTTCTCCAAAATTGTTGATAGTGCCGTTTTGTTTTCACCTGAGTCTGTGTTCTCTTTGTCTAAACATCTCACTCTCAACTGTCCAGGAGCCAAAAGTGACCCAGACCGCTTTGGAAGCTAGACCTCTCAGGGTCCTCAGATTGAAACAGTGGAAACAAGCAACAGGTTCAGTTCTGTTAATGCTAATGCACTACATGCACAGCCAGTGCATTTCAGGGAGACACATGAAGATATGACTGCTGGGAAAGGCCTCATCAGCCTTGTCTTTTGGAATAAGACAATAATGATTGCACTAAAGGTCATGTCTGGACCATGTCTTGGACCGTAACCTGTTAGAATTCCTCCTTTCTGTTGTGCTTCAGATTAAGTAAGCAGCCCAGAAAATAAGGCCAAGACAATCTCCTGCTCCCAGCAGACAGACATTAGAGCAGACAGGGTTAGAGAGATCTCGTGTGGCTCTGACCCCTGTTTGCCTCTGTGCGTGGTTCATTTCAATATCCTGTCTGCTGCTCCTGTACTTTCTGCCGTTATTGTGGCTTTTCCACGCTGGGGTCGAAGAGCCTCCAGTGCAACAGCATACAAGGACAACTTTACGACTTTTCAAACTAAAACGCTCTCTCTCTCTCGCTCTCTCTCTCTCTCTCTCTCTCCTCTCTCTCGCTCTCTCTCTCTCTCTCCTCTCTCTGCTCTCTCTTCTCTCTCTCTCCTTCTCCATCTCTCTCTGTCTCTCTCTGTCTCTCTCTCTCTCTGTCTCCTCTTTCTCCCTCTCTCTGCTCTCTCTCTGTCTCTCTCTCTGTCTCTCTCTGTCTCCCTCTCTCTCTCTCTCTTCTCTGTCTCCCTCTCTTTGTCTCTCTCTCTGTCTCTCTCTCTGTCTCCCTCTCTCTCTGCTCCCTCTCTCTCTGTCTCCCTCTTCTCGTCTCTCTCTCTGTCTCCCTCTCTCTCTGCCTCTCTGTCTCCCTCTATCTCTCTCTCTCTGTCTCTCTCTCTCTCCCATATTCACCTGCCGTCAGTGAAACATAGATCTGAGTGTCGTCTGCATAATTGTGATAGGACACATTTCCGCTGCATATCAACTGAACCTAACGGCAGCATGTAGAGTTGAACAGAAGGAGTCCAGGATTGACCCTTGGGCAACCCACAGGTCAGGGCATCTGGTCTGAGACACAGTTACCAATTTCAGCAAAGTACTTCCTGTCTTCCAGATAGGACTTTAACCAATTTAGGGCAGTGCCAGTGATGGCCACAAGGTCCTCTAGTCTCTGCAAGAGGATCCCATGATCGACAGTGTCAAAAGCTGAAGACTGAGGCTTTGCCCGTGTCAGTGTTCAGGCGGGATGTCATTTGTCACTTTGACAGTGCAGTCTCAGTGCTGTGATGAGGTCTAAAACCTGACTGGAGAACATCAGTGATTATGGCAGATTAGAGATGGGCCCAGTAATTACTCAGTACTGTGGCATCAAGACTGCTCTTTCTTTAGGAGAGGCTTTATGACCGCAGTTTTTCTTTTTTTTTTTTTTCTTTCGCCCAAGGCTTTATTAGACAGACGAGTGAGAAATGGGGGATGAGAGAGGGAAGGACATGCAGTGAAATGTCAGAGTCGGTATTCGAACTCACAACACTGTGGCCGGCCTGCACATGGAGCCATACGTGTGCTGTGCCTTAACCACTCGACACCCAGGAAGCACATGACTGCAGTTTTTCAAAGCTTCCCCTTGGGGAATGTTCCAGATTGCCAGTGACCATGTTAACTATGTGAGTGAGTTGGTGCTAACTGCGGTGATGATCTCCTAGACAGTTCTGTCAGTTCCAGGTGCAAAGGGAATCAGATCTCTAGGTGTCTAGGTGAGTCTAAACATAGTGACTGTTTATATTGTGTTTTTACAAGACACAAGGACAGACAATCGTGGGCATATGGAAATAACAGTTAAACTGGAGGATATTAAGCCTGATTTGCCTTTCTGAGTTCAGGATTTCTCGGCTGAGCATAACTTTTCATAAGTGATATGTGTCACTGTGATTCCACTATTTGCTATGCTCTCAGCTCCTAAACCTCAAATCAAACATTATGGATATTTACGACTGTTGCTTGTCGCATTTTTTAATCTCTGCTCTACTTCCATTATTTTCAAATGATTCTTTCTTAATTAATGTAAAACATATTTGCTTATGTAGGTCTGGTATATATCCCACCAAATTAAGTCAAATTTAGAAACTTATTCAAACCTCGATCTCACGTTTTAGATCAAACTCCTCAAACATATTACAACCTCTGTTAAAAATTCAAACTTTAACCTCACTGGATTTATAGACTTTTGTTTGAGTTCGCTTTCACTGCTGGGGTCGAGTCTCTAAACCACGATGTAACCTCCACTTATCAGGCCGACATGTTGAGCCTTTCTAACCACCAGCCGCGCACAAAAAGGCACCAATTTATCCGCTGTTCCCCAAAATGTGGACACTGGATCACTGTTTGTCTTATGGACTCAGTGTGCTCTGAACATGCTAACAGCTTAGCACCCTCCAGGTTCTTAAAGGGATGCAGAACGATTCCTGTGGTACTTTCACGAGTGTTCAAACCACACTCACTGCAAAAAGTAGTTCTTACTTTGAATAGTTACACACATATGCAAAATTAGTCCCTATCATCAGAAACATAGTTGGTGTTGCATTTAGCTTCATTCAAGTACCTTTGGATGAAGTGTGTTTTTAAGTCCCTAAATTGTGTAATGGGAGATACCAGTGATTTTTGTCGATCCGATACCAAGTAAGAGACTATGTCAGGAGTCGTTAATATTCGTTGAAAATGTTTGATCTTCATGTATAGAGGCTATAATTATCCTGGCTCCACACTTGAACTGATCTTAAAAAAGATTGAACAATATATATATATAATATAATATTATATTAATATTTAGTATTGAGATAAAGACAGTATTGATATTTGGTATCCATCATACAAAATATATTTCAGTTTGTGCAGTGTATTTGGACGTGTGGCATGTCTCCGTCTGCAAAGCTTAGACGTGTGACAGAGGTTTTGGTCCTGTCTGGTTCAGCCTAAGTGAACAAAGCCAGGAGGAAAAGCTGCTTGGATCACGGAACATTAGCTGTTCAGCCACATACTAATTGAGGGAGCACAAACCCAGGAGCAGGAGAGCGTGAGTAGTGGGAAAGTGTGAAGTTTGCAGAGCATTCTAAGAGCATGGAGAGGGTGAAGTTTGTGGAGAAGAGTGGAGAGAGCGGAGATGAGAGCGGAAGAGCGAGAGAACGGAGAGAGTTGGAGAGAGTGAGAGATGGGATGTGTGGAGAGAGTGTAGAGAGTGTAGAGATGTGGAGGATGGAGAGGATCGAGAGGATGGAGAGGGGGAGAACGTGGGAGAACGTGGAGATGAGTGGAGAGAGTGGAGAGGAGTTGGAGAGAGTGGAGAGAGTGGAGAGAGTGGAGAGAGTAGAGAGGGAGAGAGGGACGAGAGCGGAGAGCGGAGAGACGGAGAGGGCGGAGAGGGCGGGGAGAGAGCGGAGAGGGCGGAGAGGCGGAGAGGCGAAGAGAGAGCGGATGAGAGCGGATGAGAGCGGAAGAGCGGAAGTGTGAGAAGGGTGGAGTTGTGGAGAGAGTGTAGAGAGTGGAGAGGATGGAGAGAGGGGAGAGAGTGGAGAGAGTGGAGAACGTGGAGAGGGTGGAGAACGTGGAGAGGGTGGAGAACGTGGAGAGGGTGGAGAGTGTGCAGAGTGCATAGCATGGAGAGGGTGGAGGGCGTTGAGAGGGTGGAGGGCGTGGAGAGGGTGGAGAACGTGGTGAGGGTGGAGAGCTTGGGGAGAGTGTGGAGAGTGTGGAGAACATGGAGAGCGTGGAGAACGTGGAGAGCTTGGGGAGAGTGTGGAGAGTGTGGCAAAGGGTGAAAAAGGTGGAGGACATGGAGAGCGTGGAGAACGTGGAGAATGTGGAGAGCATGGAGAACGTGGAGAGTGTGGAGATTGTCGAGAGCCTGGAGATTGTCGAGAGCCTGGAGATTGTCGAGAGCCTGGAGATTGTAGTGGGTGGAGAGCATGGAGAAGGTAAAGAACATGGAGAGGGCTGAGAGCACAGAAAGCACTGTGAGGGTGGAAAGGGTGAAGCTTTCCCCATGCCACATCTACATAAAGCTGCTCAGCAAAAAAAGACACATTACAAAATACTACATAACGTCTATCCAAAATGTACACTTTAAAATTCAAGAAATATTTGTCTTTTTCCATCATGTTCATCTTCATCATTCTCATTCACATATATATATATATAGGTATGTTGTAATATATATTGGCATAGGACATAGTTATGTATAAAAAAGAAGATATTATGTCTGTCCAGTGTGACTATAAGGGCATATAAAAAGTGAACAGAATTGGACCGAGTACTGAACCCTGTGGCACACCATAGGTTACTTTAGAACAAGGTGAAGAGCTCTGGCTTACATTAACACACTGGTACCTCACTGATAGGATAGGATTTAAACCAGCTGACACCGACATCAACAGACCTAAAGCTTTGTTCCCCTTGTTTTCACTTAAGCATAAATGCCCTTTTTATGTTATGTTAATGTTAATGTATCAATGTAGTAGTAGTATTGCATTCTGTCATTTACAGTTCAACAAGGATTGACACCATAAAATGACTAGAATCATCACTGAAAGGGTTTAGGCTTCAAAAAATAAAACAGTGCCTAACCCAATTCAATGCGCAAAAGTCTGCATGGCGTTCATCAAATACAAATACCGCAGTGGACCAGAGTTGGCATAACGGCCAATCTGCAGGCAACCCGAAACAGGTCCTGAACCGCACCCGGACCAGAGTCAGTGTACACCTGTTCGATGGGAAACTACATAAAGCGTGTTTAAAAGTCATACTGGCCTTATTTACAATTGTACATTAGGTAAACAGGTACAACAGGCTCCTCCCCTCTGGGGCCAGGGCTCCATAAATGTCAGTGGGACTTTCCTGGTGAAATAAATATAGGTCTTTAAACCAATACTGTTTGCACATGGAGTAAACATGAGCATGAACACATGTGCAGGAGGACTCACTGAGCTCTCGCTCACAGAGCCTCCTGCTTCACACACCAAACACCATAAGCTCAAATAAGCTGAAATGAAATATTACACCCTACACATTAACGTAAAATCTCCATTAAACAGCTGTGGTTGGTGTAGTTCTACAGTTGATCCAGCAGAGAGCAGTACGTTCCCACGTCTTCACTATAGGGTCTTGTTTGGAGCATCCTGGCCTCTCTCTCAGACACTATATTTACACTGTGTGTTTTTGGTTTGTCAGATGTGTTAAGCAGATAATATGAATGTGAATGAACAACAAGTCAATGATTTTGTTTTCAAAAATATGTTTTTTCAGAGGCTTTTAGACAGCACTTATAGCACTAATCCATAGCTATTTATATCTATTGGCATTTCTATTTTTTACATTTAAAGACATTTTCACTTGAACACATACCTCGAAAACAAATATTACTATGTGTTGTTTTGTTTTTTCCAATGATATATTGCGTATTGAATGTAATGACAATTCAGTAGCATTATAATGAAGTAGGCTTTAACTTGGGTCTATTTTTGGTTCCCTTCTGCATCCCCTTAGTTGCAGTGTGTTGAGGCTTTTGATGAAACAGCGTGACTTTTGACCTCTGAATCAGCCCCATGAGGAAGTACTTAGCAGTTGTAGCTAACAAAACTGTATTTGAAGTGTGTCTGGATCTGCTGGAGTCTGTGCAGCCCTGTGCTTTTGCAGTAGGCTCAGTTGTACTTGGCCCTGGTCCCTGATTTTCCTGCTCTACCATCAATGGATTCAAGCAGATTCACAAGACCACAGCAGGATTCAGCTTTGACTGTTAAAACCCTCCTGAAGACACTGCCTGCACAGTCTTACACTTCAACACTTGTGTAGGACCTGCCCTACAGTATCCTGCCCTACAGTATGTGATAAGAAAATATACCCAAAATTGCACGCACACAATTGCACAACTAGGAATATAAATTGAATAATGGATAGCGATAGATTTAAAATGCATGGTAGATTCAATAAATAAAAGTCCTTAAGAAAAAATACAATTAAAATATATTTGTAAGATCTGAAATTTAGTGCATTGTACAAATGTAAGATTAAGTTAAGATATCGGTTTAAGATTCTAGAAGGTGATGATGTATACTTACAGATTCTTATTGATTGCTGTACATTGTAATTCACTATAAAATATCTAAAGGATAAACTGACAAATGTTTAATCTCATCATTTCTATTACTGACC
This sequence comes from Chaenogobius annularis, assembly GCA_015082035.1. Taxonomy (NCBI): domain Eukaryota; kingdom Metazoa; phylum Chordata; class Actinopteri; order Gobiiformes; family Gobiidae; genus Chaenogobius; species Chaenogobius annularis. The sequence goes on from BJKM01000756.1 coordinate 109,783, forward strand.
AGACTTCTTGTATTACAACAGCATTTGATGAATCTGTATTGAATGTTATTGGCCTGTAGAATGTTGTGATGTCATGCGGGTCATGAAACGCAGCAATAGCCAATTTTATGAATCCATGAGTGAAATTCAGGGTTTGACCCATCCTTCAGGGCTGCAGGGGTTAAACCTGTCAGGAGCAGCGCCCGGGGACACATCTCCAGATCTGTGGCGTTGCTATGGAGCAGATCGGCACAATCTCAAAGGGCTTCCGCTGTCTTCAGAGAACCGTTCTGGGTTGTTTGAGGGATCCTCCCTCCCCAAGAGGTCTAGCCCAAGCCCCGGTTTGTCAATGGTCGAGCTGATTGGTGCATGTCGTCAGTTTAGCCTTTAGCTAAATACATTGTGCTCTTCTCCCTTGCACTGGCTCACGTCACCGCTCTGACCAATCAGAAAGTTGCTAGAGAAAAACGGAGTGAGCTGAATCTAAAGATTAAAAAGCAGTTTTTAAAAAAAACTTAGCTTAACTTGAACTTAGAAAAAGCGTATGATCTGAAAATAGACCACAATTACCACAAAATCAAACTTTTTGAAAGCTGTAGGTTCCATTCAGTTCCTGTCAGAACAAAGAGAGGCTTTGCAAAGAAGTTAAATAAATGCAGAAACAGCTCAGACTTTAGTCACGTCTCAATGCGCCACAAAGTTAGAATGTGTTCTGAGATTGGCTTTATGATTAAAAAGTATAATTCAGGTATAATTTAGGTTTTATTTATTTAAAAACATTTGTTTTGTTTGGGTGATAAAATAACTGTGACGAAGAACTCCAACGGCGACCAAAGCCAGTTAAAGAGCCTTTTTACCTGGTGCAAATTTTGGGTTAATTGCGCTCAACATTTAGCCACTGTGTTTTGTGCTCCTTCCTACAACACATCACTGCACCCCAGTCTCCTCAGCCCCTTCAGTTGGGGCCCAGGCCTGGCTGTGTGTGGATGAGGCGGATGGGTAAATGGGCATTCGCTCCACTGCACCAGGCACTTTCACGCTCATAACCTTGAGTTCTGGGCCCAGAAAAGGAGTGCTGCCCAGTGCACATTTAAATATTCTTATTTTGAAGAAAAATCAAAGACAAAAAGATACCACAAGACAAGTTTTGGCATGGAGCCTTCCCACAAATTGAACACAAAAGTTTGATGGGTGATATTGAAAAAAAAGAGTATCTCCATAGTTGTTTTTGCTTTATCTCAATAGTTATAACAATCCATCTGCAATGTGCTAAAATATCTTGGAGGAGGTTCACGTATTACACAAAATGTAAAATTAACCAGAAAAGTGCAGAAATATGACTTTATACTAGGGCTCACGATGCAATCCATATCCAGATACTCGGAGCCTGATGCAATATGTGTCCAAATACATGGATATCCCTTCAAACTGGTGTTAAATGTTTATTAAATGATGTAATATTTAAGTAGTATAATAAAATGCACTGGAATGTCATGTTCACACAATTGTTATATGAATAAGTCACTTTTCAACTCAGCAGATTCAGCATCAGCAGGATATGTAGAACTCTGCAGTTTATACTGAATTCATTCATTCATTTTCTACCAGTTGTTCCCGCTAGGTGACTGGAGCCTATCACACAGACAACCATTCACTCTCACATTCATTCACTAGGGACAATTCACGGAGAGAACCCACGGTAACACAGGGAGGACATGTAGACTCCACCTTCAGGGATCATGTGATGTTGGTCTGGCCCAGGATTGGAACCATGATCCTTACATGATCCCCTGCTTATAATAATTTAGGTTGTTTAAAGTACCACAATACACATCGCTATATCAATACTGATATTGCCGAAAAGTCTCTCACGATATATTGTCATATCGATATTTTACAGCCCTACTTTATACTCTTTGTACTCTTTGTACTTGTTTATACTTGTTTATACTCACTCACACTCTCACACATACACACACTCACACGCACTCACTTGCACGCACGCACTCACACACACGAACTCACACACACACACACACACACACACACACACACACACACACACACACACACACACACACACACACACACTCACTCACACCCTAAATGGCACACTCCACACTCAACTACTCACACACTCACTCACTCAGACATACACACGCACACAGCTACACACTCAACAACACACACACACACACAACACACACTCACTTACTCATACCCACACACCAGCAAGCTCACACTCACTCACTCACTTACGCACTCACTCACTCACTCACTCAGACATACACACACACACACACACACGCACACTCACTCCGTCCACTCTTACAACACTCACTTACACACACACACCACACACACACACACACACACACACAGCACACACACACTCAATTACACACACACCACACACACACACACACACTCACTCACTCACTTCACACACACCCTTACACGCACACACACACACACACACACACTCTCACACACACACTCAACTCACCACTCACTTACACTTACACACACAAACAACACACACACACACACTCACTCACTCACTTCACTCACTTACACACACACACACACACACACAACACTCACTCTACAACACACACTCTCACCACTCACTTACACACACACACTCTCACTCACACACACTCTCACACACACACACACTCAAATCTCACCCACTCACACACACCACACACACACACACTCCTTACACACACGCTCACACACACACACACTCTCTCACACACACACACACACTCCACTCATCTCACACACACCTCACACACACACTCACTTACACAACGCTCACACACACACACACATCCACACTCTCACACACCACACACATCTCACACTCTCACACACCACTCAACACTTCTCCTACACACACACACACACTCTCACTCACACTACACACACACACACACTCATCTACACACACCTTGGCACACACACTCTCTCACACACACACACACACACACACACTCACACTCACTTACACACACGCTCACACACTGGCGCTCGCACATGCAGCCTGGCAGGGCCATGCCAGATGTCAGGCTCTGTCTCGGAGCAATTAAAGCGCTTGTTACGATGAAAGAATGTATTTGCCGTTTGTTTCGTCTGCTGCTCCGTCTAATTGAGCGATTGAGATCTTAATTAGATTAGCTCTTTATTCACTCCTCAGCGTCTTAATCCTCCGCTTCTAAAATATCCAATAATTATCAGCTCCTTGTAATTTAATTATGAAAATGGTTTCCAAGTTGATGACAAAGTGCAGAGCTGTCTTGGTGCAGAGTGCAGACAGGGTACTTATGTGGACCACTTTCTTTAACAGCTGGCCATTTATACAGTATACACTATGTTTCATTAAAAAATACTGTATCTGAAGTCATTTAAGCCTCAGGCCCCCTGGGACCATTTTATGACTTTATTTTTTCATTTTCATTTTGTCATTTCAGCAACAGCAATACGATGCACTATTTCACACTCTTCCTCTTAATGACATTTTAGGTCCCACTGGAGTCGTAAGTCTTTAGTCGTGGGAGCAGACGGTGCTGTTGGCCTGGTTGGGGCCTTTCTGAGCTGTGTGGTGTGAGTAGTTCTGTGAGGTAAGTGGGGACCTCAGCGTGTAGACAATGGGGGCCTCAGTGTGCAGACAGTGGGGCCTCAGCATGTAGACAGTGGTAGCTTCAGCGCGCAGACAGTGGGGGCTGTGCAGGAGGACCTTAAAACCTTAGAGTGATGGACAGGAAGTCAGTGATCAACAACGCCTGGTCTTCAGATGTGACTGTGATCGCCAAACACTGCTCTCCTGAACTGGAACATCTTTTCATTAACTGCAAACCATTCTCCTCGCCACGTGAGTTCGCCTCATTCATTCTGGCCACTGTTTACATTCCACCAAGCGCAAACGTGCATGACGTACAGTACGTGCATGACGTACAGTGCGCGCTGGCGGACCAGATTCTGAGTGTGAGAGCGGACCTTCCCGGACTCCTTGTGTATTATCCTGGGTGATTTTAACAAGGGGAATCTCAGCCACGAACTACCAAAGTACAGACAGTTTATTACAGTCCCGACCAGACAGCAGAACACGCTGGATCACTGTTTACACAACAGTCACTAACGCCTTTCGCGTCGTGGCCTGAGCTGCTCTGGGCTCACGTCATGGTTCACCTGATCCCCACGTACAGACAGAGGCTTGAAGCTCTCCAAACCTGTGGTGAGGACCTCTAAGAAGTGGACCAATGAGGCAGTGGAGGAGCTTCGTGCGTGTTGGACATTACAGACTGGGAGGTTTTCAGAGCTGCCACAGACAGAGTTTGGATGAGTACACGGACACTGTGACGTCATAGCATTCGATTCTGTGAGGACAGCATCATACCAACACAAACCAAAGTCACTTTCAACAATGACAAAACCCTGGTTCACTCCAAAACTGAGGCAGTTACAGGCAGCAGAAGGAGGCAGCGCACAGGGCAGGTGACAGAGGGTGCTTGATGTGACCACCCCCTCCCCCATGGTGGCCACCTCTGCCTAGCCCAAACCCCTGTCCCCCCACTTCCCCACCCACTCTCTCAGTTCAGAGGCAGGATGTAAATAAACTATTTCGAAAATCCAACCCCTGCTGGACCAGACACTGCGCAGGAGTGCTGTCCCCCGTCTTCACAGACATTTTTAACACCTCCTGGAGTCATGCTAGGTTCCAGCTTGCTTCAAGTTCGTCCATCATTGTCCCTGTCCCCAAGAAGCCCTGGATCACTGGACTACAGGCCTGTGGCGCTGACGTCTGTAGTCATGAAGTCATTTGAGCGCCTGTTCTTGCCCACCTTAAGTCCTTCACCTCCTCCCTGCTGGACCCCCTGCAGTTCGCCTACAGAGCCAACAGGTCTGTAGACGACACCATCAACCTGACACTCCCACTTCATCTTGCAGCATCTGGACTCCCCGGGACCCTGCACCAGGATCCTGTTTGTGTGACTTCAGCTCTGCGTTCAACACCATCCTCCCTGCTCTGCTCCAGGACAAGGCAAGGCAAGGCAAGTTTATTTGTAGAGCACAATTCATACACCAAGGCAATTCAAAGTGCTTCACACAACAGGAAAAAAATGCATTAAAATCACAAAGACATGGCAGAAATCACAAAATAATAGTTCAAGACATAGAAGAGAAGAGTGCAAAGAAAAGCATTTCAGTCATATGCACAGCCAAACAAAACAGTTTTTAGTTTAGATTTGAACATTGCCAGAGTAGAGACCTGTCTCACATCCTCAGGAAGACTGTTCCAGATTTTAGCTGCATAAAACTGAAACGCAGATTCCCCATGTTTAGTCCTGACTCTGGGCACCAGCAGGAGGCCGGTCCCTGTGGTCCTCAGAGTCCGAGATGGTTCATATGGCACTAACATGTCCGAGATGTACTTTAGCGCTAGGCCATGGAGAGACTTGTATACAAGCAGAGCTGCTTTGAAGTCTATTCTCTGAGCCACAGGGAGCCAGTGCAGAGACCTGAGCACAGGACTAATGTGATCGTATTTCCTGGTTCTAGTCAGGACCCGCGGCAGCAGCGTTCTGGATGTACTGCAGCTGTTTTACAGCTCGTTTGGAGAGGCCAGTGAGCAGGCCGTTACAGTAGTCTAATCTACTAGAGACAAACGCATGGATAAGTCTCTCCAGGTCTGGTTTAGACACTATACTTTTGATTTTGGCAATGTTTTTTAGATGGTAAAAAGCTGCTGATGTTATTGATTTGACATGGCTGTTAAAATTCAAATCTGAGTCCATTATTACCCCCAGATTTCTAACTTGATGTGTAGGTTTTAGAGCGAGACTCTGGAGGTGACACTTAACACTTTCTCTTTTGTTCTGTGGGCCAAAGACGATGATTTCAGTCTTGTCTGAGTTCAGCTGGAGAAAGTTGCTTTGCATCACACACACTGATCTGTTGGATGCAGTGGACAGAGTGAATCCACTGGTCCATATTCACCTGCCGTCAGTGAAACATAGATCTGGGTGTCGTCTGCATAATTGTGATAGGACACATTCTCGCTGCGTATCAACTGACCTAACTGCAGCAAGCTCTCCCAGCTCAACGTGCCTGACTCCACCTGCAGGTGGATCACTGACTTCCTGACGGATCTGAGGCAGTGCTTGCGGCTGGGGAAGAATGTCTCAGACACTCGGACTATCAGCACAGGCTCTCCACAGGGCTGTGTACTTTCTCCTCTGCTCTTTCTCCACAAACTGCAGAGCCACAACTCCGTAAAACTGATCAAGTTTGCGGACGACACCACCCTCATTGGGCTCATCTCGGACGAGGATGAGTCTGCTCTAAAGGAGCGAGTTGGACCGGTTGGTGTCGTGATGCAGCAGTAACAACCTGGAGTTCAACGCCGAGAAGTCAGTGGAGAAGATCTTAGACTTCAGGAAAGTCACAGCCCCCCAGCCCCCTCATCATGACGGACTCCCCCATCACCACGTGGTCTCCTTCCGCTTCCTGGGCACCACCATCACCCAGGACCTCCAGTGGGAGCCCTCCATCAGCTCCCTCATCAAGAAGGCCCTGCAGAGGATGTACTTCCTGCGGCAGCTGAGGAAAGCCAAGCTGCCAGTGCAGATGATGGTGCAGTTCTACACGGCCATCATTGAGTCCATCCTCACCTCCTCCATCACCGTGTGGTACACTGGAGCCACAGCCAGGGACAAAACAGAGACTACAGCGCATTGTGCGTTCTGCTGAGAAGGTGATCAGCTGCAGACTTCCATCTCTGCAGGACCTGTACGTCTCCAGGGCTCTGGGACGAGTAGGTCGGATCACAGCTGACCCTTCTCACCCTGGACATTGGACTATTTGAACAACTCCCCTCAGGCAGGAGGCAACGGTCCATCCGGACCAGAACCTATCGCCACAAGAACAGTATCTTTCCCTCTGCCGCTGGTCTCATGAACACTTCTAAACACCTGCCACTTTAACTCATTGTCTGCACTACATCTGTAAATTTAACTGTAAATTCGTGTGTACATAGTAAGTCTATTTTTATCTTATACTATAGTAAATTTTAATTGTTTCCTAATTCATGTTTGATCATATATGTTTCATATATGTTGTTTTAATTATTGCTCAGTGTTTTATGTTGCACCTTAAAGCCGAAACAAGTTCCTTTGTTTGTGAATTTTTTTCATTGACGATGGCAATAAACCTTTTCTGATTCTGATCTTCTGATGTCGGTGGTTCAAATTGACATAAACATTCTTGGTAGATTGTAGAAAAAGATTCTGGACTCTGTTGTTGTCATCAGAGTCCAGATGACTACAACTGAATCTTTTTCTACAATGGAACACTCCTGGACGAATTAGGGATTACACCGACATGATTCTTGGTAGAGCGCTCAGATCCTGTTGGCGGTGCAATTGCAGCTGCCTCAATCTTCTTGGGCAAGGCACTATATAGGAGGCAGGTAGCAGGAGTTGCAGACAGAGGGGGATCCAGATGCAGAGGGTTGGACCCACAGTGGAGAAACTACATATTTAGACAGCAGCCGATGGTGTTTTTCATGTATGTTTTTCTCTGCACCTTGTCACTTAAAAGGAACAGTATGTAGCCTGCACTCTTACAGTATCTTTTCCATTAGTACCTACTCGGCTCTACGCTGTCGTGGTTTGTAGCAGTTTTCATAGTGTTTTGATGTCAATCATGTGTGCTGTTTCCCTGCCCAGTTCTACATAACACCACTGAGCACCACTTGCAATAGAAATGCTTTCAAGGCTGAGGTGGGTACATGTACGCAGAGCCGAGAAGACAAGAGCCAGGTAGGGACTAATGGAAAAGAGGCGCCACTGTTTTAAAATCACATCTGACACATCCAAGTGTTTGTCCTTCTCAGTTTGTGGACAGGCCTTGGCTCATGTTCAACTCCTCCAGAATTCCAGCTGCAATGAGCTGCAGAGGCTGCACTGGCACTGATTCATGATTGGTGCATGTGCTGGGCTTTAGATAGTGTCCATTCAGATCAGAGAGAGGTGTGATTTCGCAAATTGTTGGTACCCAATTGCATCAAAGATGCTTATTTTATGTTGAATATGAGCCAAATGTTTGTGAAAGAATAAACATTTAACTGCTAATAATCACTGTTTTGAAACGAGAATAAATTGTATGGAATAAAATGTCTCTGTATCTATTTATATTGTGTTTTATTCTCTAGAGAAGCAGGGGAAGTGCGCCGTTAGCATGCAAAACTCGCTCTGGGCTTGGAGACCCATGAAAAGTGCTTATAAAGTCATTGCAGTAAATATTTAGGATGCTGGGAACCCATCAGGAAAGTGAGCGAATCAAAACAGTCAAAAATCAGGTATAGACCATTTAATGTGCAGGTATGAGATTTGACTATTTAAATAATGAAAACACAGTGAAGCGGTCGGTGCTGCTCAGTGGCTGAGTGGATAGCACACATGCCTGCCGTGAGTTCAACAGTGTGCTGCAATGTCCTTCCCCAGTCTCATCCTCTGTCTGATAAAGCCCACGGGCCAAAAAATACAGTCAAGCTAATGAAATGCGCAATTTGGAAATTAATTACAAGGAGCGTTTCAAGTTTAAACCATCTGGATTTGAGCAACTGCTTTCTGACTGGAGAATCGCCTTGAACCATCAGGGCGATCAAAACATCAGATTAACATCAGCAACTTTGCTCATGCCTAATATTTTTGTAACCAAAAATAAATCAGCATCACAATTGTTCTCTGTAAAAGCTTGTATTCATCTAATGTCAATGTTGCATACTGTTCTTCAGCTTTATTCGTGCTGTATTTCATTTATCAAGGCTGTAAAAACTTTAACAGCTGGATTCTATACAAAGATGTTCACTTTATATTGAAAATCTTAGAAAAGTGCTTGCCAGTGGTGCAGTGGTTAAGGGCGTTGCACATATGTGGTTGTTACTACCTCGGTGTCATAAGTTTGCTTCCTGGCCTCACCTATTTGTCGAATGTCTCTACCCTGACTCTCCCTTTTTTCACGCTCACTGTCTTGTCCAGAAACCTTCGGACCAGAAAAATCTCCCCGCTCACCGTAAGTTATGCAGGTTTGTTAAGGTACCCACACCAAAAAATGTAATTAATGTAATATAGATATTTTTAATTGCAAACTGTGGAACATTCCAAGGAAAGTAAAAACAACTTCTGGAGCTTGATTTGTAAGTTGAGCACTAGACCCTCAAGCTTTTAAAAACAAGGTTTAAACTCACTCCAAAGATAAACAATATGCTCCTTACACGAGTGAAAATAACAGACTTTTGTAAGCAATTCAAGCGAACTGCCTCATGGTCGTGTGGTTTTGGTTTTCATATTAATAATCCCCGCTCACCTGCCATAAAGCGTGCTGAAGTGTAAGGTTATGCGACTCTGCGGCCTGTCACGGCACTTATGGCAACACGAGGAAAGGATTTGGACAGAGTGGAGTAATGTAACATAGGCCTACAATAACATGCGGGTGTCGTGTGGATTTGGACTTTAGCAGGCCGGTGTGAGCTGAGCGTGTGAAGTGTAACGTCACTGAGCCATGGTGGAGAGGAGCAGGTCAGACCACATCAGGCCCATTAAGGTCATCCGATACAGCCATTATGTGGAATCTACAGCTCTGCCATGTGGTATAGAGTCTACACCACAGCACTGAGATTCAATACTGTTGCGTGACTGTGTACAGCTTTTAAAAGGTTTGGAACATTGAACGGTAATTTATACAAAGAATTTAAAGGACACAAGACGCTAAACTGACCTTTTCTCTCTTTTAACAATGTTATAACTATGTTTCCTCATCAAAAACAAAGTTGCATTAGGTTCATTCACGCTTGTATGATGAATCCTATTTAGTAAGTCCTCTCCTTCTGAGCCTCAGAAAAACATTCAGTTTCTAATTTCCCAAATTTGTGACATCAAAGGTAGAGATCCAGAGGTATCCTAAACTGTTTTAAGTCCACAAATTATTGTCAGACTTGTTCTGAGCATTTCTGCCTCAAATTACATTAATTACAACTGCATGCTTACATTTGCATGTCGAGGGTAAGATAGCTTTTGTTTGTTCACCCATTGCAATTCCCTGTGTGCTTTTAGTAGAAACATTATTTAAATTACATTCTAAAACATGAGATGCCAAAGTAAAGGTACAAGAGCAAGCTTAAAGGACAAGAATAATACACATAATGCACACAGGCCTTCTAGCTGACTTTTATTTCTTGTTTATGATTTGTATTTATTTATTTAAAACAAAGACAGTGCACTGATAACATTCATCTCCCAGAGAAAAGATGCGCTGTACCAGATTCAGCTAGAAGCTAATTTCCATCTGCAGTCCTTGGACAGGTTTAACATAATAATAAAAAATAAAATATAAATTAAAATCAAACAGCCATATTTACACATCGGCACCCCTCCATACATACACTATATACTGTAGATGAACAATCTACAGCAATTCTCCTAAAATTAAATTACATTTCTATTTCATCATTAATAATGGGCTCGCTTCCTAAAATACAATTGCACATTACATAAATCATCATGAGCAATACCTCCTAAAATACAGTTGATCCAATTAATACAATTATCACATACAAATAGTAAGGCTACCAATTTCATCCTTAACATGAAATACTAAAATACACAAATTCCAATTAATGATTGTCCTTAACCTCTAAAGTGTACTATACTATAAAGATAGATGTCATCCAGTACTTGCAGTAGACCTATAAGTCGGTAAATTGCTTGTGAGTTTTCATTTTTATTTGTGTTTGTTATTTCTACTTTCAGCCATCATTCTTTTCTTCAGAGGGGAAGAGGGGAGAGGGTGGTAGGTGCAGGGGAAATGAACTCCTAAGACTGCCCTAGGACAGTACCACACATGATACAGGAGAGATAAAAGGAGATACAGGGGTTTTGCTGCGTGGAACAACATCTTGAGTCGATGACGACCCAGGACCTAGAGCAGCCTGAAAACTGGCATACAGCTTAGAGACGCCTTTTTACGCCACTGAATAAAACATTTTGAATAATCTGAAGTTTATTTGTTTACATGCTAATTACTTTCATACATTTTTACCCTGTCACTGCAAAGAAAGTTTATTGCTAAAAGTAATTTCCAGTATTATACACCCCAACCATTTACAAGGCATAAACTTACAAATACAACACTTTAAAAAAAAAAAAAACTAGAATTAAAACTTTATTTGAAAAAAAATATATATAAATAAAAATAATAATAACAATAACAATGAGAGCCTCAAAATATACATTTAGTCCTCTGTGAGTGGGCCCGCTGCTCCCCTTGTCTTGGGTCTTGCCACACAAACTCTGCTGTGGGTAGTGCCTCAGATAAACACACAAATGTTCAAAGCCCCTGGGATCATCCTCCCTAAAACGTCTTCATCCTGGAAGGCCAACACCACTCTCTATTCTCCTCAAAACGATAGCCTTCTGGAGCTCAGGAATGTAATGGCAGGTCTTGGCCTTCTTCAAAGCATACATGCTCCAATTCTTGGACTTTTTAATGTAGTACCTGTACCTGTAAAATAAAGTGAATTTTGTTGTTGGACTTTGTATTTCTACTTTAGAAAAGTGAAAATTCTAAATATTAAAATGTTTTGTCCATCTTTTGTTGCGTGCAAGACCACGTCCACGTTATGGTAGTTGTAGTCTATAGCTGTGGTTGTGTTTGGGCTGTGTAAACTTTGGGACTTGGACTTAGGCCTAGCGCTTTGCAATATACATTAGTACGTGACTCTGAAAGCTCTCCAAATCAGAGGTTGTCCCTGGGAAGGTATTGGAATCAGAGACAAAATATAATGTCTAACCTGGATAACGTACCTAAACGTGATCTTTTAGCCAGCTTTTATTCAAAAAGAGCTGCAGAACCTGTCACCTGTCAAGACAAGAAAGAAAGTTTAGCTATATACATTAATTGTATTGTATGACCCAAAGGCACTGTGTTAGGCTTCAGTCACCCGCGACCCCTAACCCCTAACGGGAACAAGCGCGTAGAAAATGAATTCATGAATTAATGCATTAGTTGTATGTAACAAACAATTTAAAATCTTAGTTCTAAGAAATGGATCTGCATAAGAAATATTGTGTCTACAACCATGCTTTGTTTCTCCTCTTCCAGTGGCTCGTGCTCACAGCAGCCAGTTGCCCATGTGTGCTCATTATGGACATGATGTAATAACCCGTGCCACATTATCTGAAAAAAAAAAAAAAGGTAAAAGGTCACATTTATATAGCACTTTTCTACCGTCAAGGCACACAAAGCGCTTTACATCAAGGAACCAGTCACCCATTCACGCACCAGCTGTACGCAGACACTGCAAATGTTAAGTCATGAATATATTGTGGGTATTAATGAAGACATTTATTGTTATCCACATATGTTACCTTGAATTGCTCCTCAGTTTCAGCTTGTTGACAGTAATATCAGAAATGATTCCCCACATCTTTGACCCAAGGCATAAGTGGGGATTGGACCTTCACTTTTGATGACTGAATGAAAAAAGACTCACCTTTCGATTACAATTATTCTACATCAAATAAGTAGAAAGCACGAACGTTACGACTATAACTACGGTTCTATGAATCCCGGATGACTGCCAGAGGCGGTGCATAAAGCACTGGATGATCATCCTTGCGCATACACAGGTCGAGAATTAATAACAACAAAGTCCCCTTTGACCTCCCGGTGGCCCACGTGAATCTATATAGTCACGTGACACCGGCAGCTTAGTCCCTAAAAACCTTCTCGCAAAGCACGAGAATTCCGAGAGACCGAATGCTATGGCGAACATCCGGGATTCATAGAACCGTAGTTACTGGCGAAGTCAGTTTAGGAACACGACGTAGGGAAGAGAAGTCCCCCGTCGAAAGCCCCGCAACATTCCCAGAATATCGTCGAAAGCAAACCGTAGAAACTTCCAATGTGGAGGTGCAATGGGGACATAAAAATATGCATCCTTCAGGTCTACTGTCGTGAACCAGTTGCCCGGAGAGATCGCCTGGAGCACTTGTCTGACAGCCAACATCTTGAAGGGCAGCACCTTTAAAAACCTGATTAGACACCTGAGGTCCAGAATTGGGCGTAAATTGCCCGTCTTCTTGGATACCAAAAAATATTGGGAATAAAAACCCCCCGTATCCAGCAGAGGGTACTCGGGAACTATCGCCCCCTTGTCCAGCAAGGTGCGAAGTTCCTGAGAGAGCGCCTGCGCCTTGGCCAGGTCCTGAATAACAGTCATTTGGACCCGACCAGGAACAACCGGCCGGCGGCGGAACTGGAGACGATACCCTCGGGACAGCGTGGCCACAACCCAAGTATCCGGGGAGTGAGCCGTCCAATATTCCATCTGTCCAGGGGTAAAATGTCCCACCGCCGGCCCTACAACCTCATCTGGACACCCCTCGACCCCCAGTGGGCTTGTGAGGGCGACAGCCGGGCTGTAAGGACCGGGTAACACGGGATCAGAATCAAAATCAGAATCAGAAGAGGTTTATTGCCATTGTCAATTAACAAAATTCATTGACAATAGCAAAAATTCATTAAAAAAACATCGGAACTTGTCTCTGCATTACGTTCAACATAAAACACTGAACAACCATAAAACAACTTATATTAAATCCAAAGGGCATGCATTAAGAAACAATTTAAAATTACTATAGTATTAAATAAAAATAAAATAGGCATCACTATGTACACAAGATTACAGTTAAATTTACAGTTGTAGTGCAGAAAGTGAGTGATGAATAGTTAAAGTGGCAGGTGTTTAGAAGTGTTCATGAGTCCAACGGCAGAAGGAAGGAAACTATTCTTGTGGCGGGAGGTTCTGGACCATAGCCTCCTGCCTGAGGGGAGTGGTTCAAATAGACCATGTCTCCAGGTTGTTACCGCTGCACCAGGACACCAGCCAGTCCACCTCCCTTTTTTAGACAGACTCGTCCCCATCTGAGATGAGCCCAATGAGGGTCGTGTCATCCGCAAACTTGATCAGTTTTACGGGGTCGTGGCTGGAGGTGCAGCAGTTTGTGTACAGGGAGAAGAGCAGAGGAGAAAGTACACAGCCCTGTGGAGAGCCTGTGCTGATAGTCCGAGTGTCTGAGACATTCTTCCCCAGCCGCACGCACTGCCTCCGATCCGTCAGGAAGTCAGTGATCCACCTGCAGGTGGAGTCAGGCACGTTGAGCTGGGAGAGCTTGTCCTGGAGCAGAGCAGCAGGAGGATGGTGTTGAACGCAGAGCTGAAGTCCACAAATAGGATCCTGGCGTAGGTTCCCGGGGAGTCCAGATGCTGCAGGATGGAGTGCCAGGTTGATGGTGTCGTCTACCTAGACCTGTTGGCTCTGTAGGCAAACTGCAGGGGGTCCAGCAGGGAGGAGGTGAGGGACTTGAGGTGGGGCAAGACCAGGCGTTCAAATAACTTCATGACTACAGATGTTAGTGCCATGATCCAGGGCTTCTTGGGGACAGGGACAATGATGGCAGACTTGAAGCAGGCTGGGACATGGCATGACCCCAGGGAGGTGGACGAAACCCAGGCCTCGGGGTCCGTCGCAAGTCTGAGTCACGAATGTCAGGGGGAGTGAAGGGGCGGTGGTGCATACCTCCGTGAAGAAATGGGAGGGGCAGGCTGAGCTGATTAACGAGAAGCCCGCCTATGAAGCCCTGCCAACTGCTGCCATGTACGGCTAGCCTGGGGCGTGCGCTCCAGAGCCTCAAGGGCGGCCGGGCCAAATAGTTCCATAGGAAGAACTGGAACACCCCTCAATGTCCTACTGGCCTCAAACAGTGGAGACTTCGCCAGCCACACTTGGCGGAGAGCTTGCACCAAAGTTGAGAGCAGACGCCCTAGTTCCCTTGACATGAGGGCGAATGCCTCCAAGGAAGCGTCGACCAGCCCACACATGGGCTTTCTTGGAGGCTTTTGCCCTCATGTGGGCTGGTCCACTGGAAAAAACAAGGTCATCGTACTGGGCCCTAAACATCTATGAGACGCTTTATCTGAGCAGATAGTCACACTGGACATCAGTGTAGCCTCCAGCTCCACTGTAAGAAACCTTGGATTCTTATTTGACCAATAGCTCTCTTTCAAAGCACACATAAATCAAGCCTGTAAAAAAGCCTATTTCCATCTGTGTAATATAGCCAAAATCAGAAAAATCTTGCCTAAAAGTGATAATGAAAAACTTGTCCATGCCTTTGTAACATCTAGATTAGACTACTGTAACTCCCTGCTCGCAGCGTGCCCTAAAAGCGCCATAAAAAGCTTTCAACTGGTTCAAAATGCAGCAGCAAGATTACTAAAAGGAACTAAAAGAAGAGAGCACATTACGCTGGTGCTTGAGTCTCTTCCCATCATCATTGGTAGTTTAGAACGGTGTGTTCCGTGTCCTTTGCCCGGATGTTACGTGATATCTGCGTTCACAGCTGGGCAGACAAACAAGTTCGTAAAGGTGTATGTAAAGAAAATCAACAAGTAAGCAGTCCTATAACCTACCCCAACTTTAGCAAAGACGTAACCTCCAACAGTAACAATAGGACTACACAGTGCATTCACAATGACTGTAGCTAACCATGTGTGTAGCCACAGTGTTTGTTATCATTAGCTCGTCATCAGATAATTTATCGACCGCTATCGCACAATGGCTGCGGTAAACAAACTAATAACTGTATAAACCGCACGTACCAAAGACAAAACATAAAGACTAATTCACCTGTGCCATAACAAAGGTGCATAAAGATAATCCGATGTGCAGCTATCGCCATCTCTTATCTGATGCCAGCGAGCAAAAGCCTTTCCGAAGTTTCCTCTCATCTGGCTCTAGTGCGGTCCCTTTCACGTTTTCTCTTCTGTTCCTCCTTCGACATAGTCTTCGACTTCATGTATCCTTCGGCCATGACAAACTGGCAATTTTTCTACCAGCAGCTTCATGTGAGTACCTGTGATACGTGTGCCTCGCTCGGGTAAAAGAGCTGACGGGGGAGTGCCGGTTGTTCTTGTCACGTGACAGAGCAAGGCACTCTAGCAAAGTTATGAGGTCAGTTTTTTTAGCAGCGAAGCCCCGCTTGGAGCAACAGAACACAATCGCTCAAAGAAACACAAAACAACTCGATACAACCCACATATTGAGCTGAAAAGTTTAGCAGTATAACTTTAAATATTCACAGAGAGTCACTAAATTAATTAAAAAATCTTGACAACACAATTTCATTAGAGAAAACACAGTCCATCTACATATACAACTCAATCATCACTCAGAGTTTACACAACATTAGAAGAACTTAATTTTGACATGACTTAATGTAGCGGCAGGAGAAAGCAGATTGTTCCATCATAGTGTGTTTTAAAGGGAATAATCAAATCAGATTTTATAGATGAGTGTGAAATTCTAGTCATCTACTCTGATCGTATCGGAAAAAGGCCTCTTAAGGCAGGCAGTGCTGCATTGTGAAGAATGTTATATAGCAAATGTGGCAGTAGGCCTTTGCAATCCCTGGCAGCCAATGGCTTGGGACCTGAGCCTTTAAAATGAGGTTCCCTTACCTGTGTTGACCCCTTTCTCGCCTCTGACGTCACTCGCCATCTGGGAGCTGTGCACCGCAACAATCACAGCAATCGCCCTAAAAACCCAAAGTTTAGGCTAAAAGCCAGCGATCGTGCCAGTGTGTTAACTAGTGTGGTTTGCGCACCGTGCGCCTACCAAACTTGGCTCAGCTATGGAACATCATTGCATGGTTCATGCTGTACACTCTTCAGGTTGAACATAAGCAGTCTCACTTTTCACAAATGTATTTAAATTCAAAGCACCCTAATCTGGCACTGTTTGTAGTGCGTGGCGTTGGAGAGGCTCCGTGCGCTTTGGGACTCCTCCCCGCAGTGCCTCGTTCACTTTGTGATCGGTAAACATGGTTTGTCTAAATTAAATGCAATCTTAAAACTTTAGCTTCCTAATTAGTTATTGCTTTATAGCGTTGGTGTGCTAGGTTTCGGCAACCCTTGTTGGCTTGCCCCAGGCGCGCATGGTGCGCAGATTCAAGCATCGGTATGTACAGTATGTATCTCTTGTTGCGCACGGTTCTGCACTTTTATATTAGGTTTTAATTTTCCAAAATATTGTACATTTTAGGATTGGTAACTTCCATACCTCTTCTTCGACCCATCATCTCCCCTATCTTTCCACCAGCTCTCCTAACCTCCCTCCAAGCGTCCTTGGAGGGGTTTAAGGCACATTTACACCGGCCCCCCTCTCCACTTAACAAACTGTAGTTTGTGCAGGTGACAAAGCGCCGGTTCTGGCACACGACAGTACCCAACATTGGACCGTACCAGGGCCCCACCTCCTGCATGGACCAGCGCAATCTCTGGTACGTCATCTAATTTAAGTGACCTGGGGACATTCTGGGCTGGTGTTTTGTGTTTTAACTCAGTAAATTATGTTAAATGGGTCAGCTGTTCTAAAGGTGTGAATGTGAGAATGAGAAGGTAGTCTACTGAATTTTAGTAATGAAAATACAAATGTTTTGTTATTTATCCTGAAATGGGAGTTTTTCTATTAGTCTCCACTCAATCTCTAATCTGCGCTAGCCTTTTACCTGTGTAAATGTCCCATGCACCGATTTAATCCAGGGTGGCGTTGTTGGAAACTAAAGTAAATGTTTGTTTGACCCATTAATTGGAGCCTGTGGGTAAAATAATAATCTAAACGTGTTGCCCCTAGTGGCGCCATGACAGACACATTACAGAATACAGAATCATATTTTCAAAGTTTAAAAACTTTGAGGGCCTGCTTGAATAATGTATCAGTTGATTTCTTTAAAGTCACCCCTGCCTGCGAGAAACAATCATGGTATGAAGAAAAGCCTTAGATGCCTGAGTATTTAACGAGTTCTGAATACGTCTACAATAAAGTTTACAATGTTAAATTTGGTAACTTTATCAACTTTATCATCAGTCAAAATACAAACCTAAATACGTGGCTTCATTATTGATAACTTGTCCTTGAACACTAAGTTGCAGGCCACAGATTTGCTTCTTATTAAATACATTTGTGATACTCAGTTACAATGACAACATCCTCCTATTTGAGTAATATATTGTACAGTGTAATAGTCTCTTACTTCAGTACTTCTGGTTAAGCAGAAATTCCTATCATTTCTATGGAGAATTACAAAATAGTCTTGTTGCTGAATTATTAAGTAAAGAACATTGATTTGTGTAAGTTGTTCAAGGTTCATGAGCACCAACAACTCAACAATGCACAGTCTCTCAGGGTGACTTGAAAATGGGTTTGTAGTTTTCTGTCTCCGGGCGGAAGATCAGCCTTGCAACATCGACCCAAAGAACTGTCTTGGCAATGTTGAAAGCGTTTGCATGCAATTTTACTGCCTCATTTCAATAACAAAAATAAGAGAAAAACTAAAGAAAAAACGAAACGCTTTTAAGTCGGTTAGGGGTAGCGCTGGCGCTACTTAACATTTTGACCATGGTTACCTATGTTTTCAGGGCTTTTGAAGTGTCCGTCCTCACCCCTTGCTGTCTCTGGGTAGAAGACCAGCCTTGCAACATTTGCCGACATTGACCCAAAGACAACTCGGATGAGAAACCCTGGCTCTTTATTTATATTAGGCAATGTAAAATGTTTTTTTTTCTGCATGTGATTACGTATATGGGTCACGCTACACTAAAGAGTAGAAAAGTGTAACATAAAGGTCAAAATTTAAAATAAGGAATATTTTTTAATTCCAACTCACATCAGAAAGTACCACCTCTAGGCATCATAAAAATACCATAAAGTAGATAAATGATCAATTTGTACAATTGACACACAGCAAATTTACCTTGGAGGTAACATAAGTTATCTTCGTCGGACACAAAACTTTCAAAACAGATTTCTACCTCGCTGACAGTCAGACTGCTGAGCGCTCCGCGCATGCGCGAGTTGCAGATTTGCGTCGGGCAGTGCAGCGAAAAGTGGAAGTAAGATGGTGGTTTTCCCCACGCGGTAAACAATGTTTTGTTGTAACAACAAAGGAATCGGAAAGAGATCAAAATTATGATGGAACGCTCAGGCTCCGCGAGTAGACACAACCAAAACAGTTCCACCGTCGAGTACAGTAATAAAGCGTTGCATTTTGATGACGTAGCATGGCGTTTAGAATGACGTAATCAAACGTAAACTGGTACTGATTGGATGTAACTAATACCGGACACTAACTAGTTACGCCCACAGCACTTCTTTTGAGGATAATTTCAAAAATAGTTGAAACATTTTGAAAAACATTTGAAGCATGAATCAAGAAGTATTTATCCTTTTCATCGCTAGTAGGTTCTTCGTTTGGATTATATTTTTCTTTTACAAGTCATTGAAGTTGAGAGTACCATCATGAAACAAAATTCAATTCCTGGGGTGGACATTTTTGGGGGAGTTTGTTTAATATGCTGTTCTCATTTTATCTTATGTGTAATAAACAAGGTTTAAAAAAAAAAAAAGACTTTGTCCTTTTTGCTTTTGGAATTTATTTAGTGATGCCCTAGTAGTTAGTGTGGAGTGACCCATATGATTATCTTATGATAAAGATAAATTTTGCGTCTGTTCTGACAATGTATTTTCATAAGGGAGCTGCAGGGGGAGC
The DNA here is from genome assembly GCA_015082035.1 of Chaenogobius annularis. Lineage (NCBI taxonomy): Eukaryota > Metazoa > Chordata > Actinopteri > Gobiiformes > Gobiidae > Chaenogobius > Chaenogobius annularis. The sequence goes on from BJKM01000756.1 coordinate 129,438, forward strand.
TCTATCACTTAGTTCTGCTTTAAATCTCAAACATGATTTATTTGAGGTCTACCTTTTGGATCTGTCACTCTTACAATTTGCCAACTCTTGCTTAGGTTTCCCCCGAATACTTTTTTACACACTTATCCACTACTTTATCCAATAAGTACAGTACACCCAAGGTCCCTCAGCCTGCCCTATGTCCGTTTCGAACTCCTGAGCACAACAGGAGCACTAATCCACCTAGCATCCTTGCGCTCTAGTTTTGTGGTTTGCTTAGCGCTGCTTTCTAATGGGACAAACATACTGCTTATTAGACGTCAACAAACACTCGCACAAGCCGACTGCGCCTCTGTTTCCAGCTCCACATCAAACATGGCCGCGCTTTATTAGGACCCACAGTATCTCTGCTAACAACCAGAGAATACATAATTTATAGCTTTTACCCGGCAGCCGCGGAGCCAAGAACAAGGCGGCAAAACAACTTGGCGAATCGGTGCACGGCTTTGGACTGGGGAGCTGTTTACACGTTACACTCGGAGGATTATTAGAGTGTTGGAGCGAGGAGAAATTCTGTGGCTAATAACGCTAGGACTTTGAGCGTGTTTAACATTCATGTGAGAAGAAAGAGCAAATGTGTGGTGTTTACTCCATCTTGGCTACGGTACGGTTCCTCTGGTTCTAAAAGCGGGGGAGGTCCTGCTCATGTATTTGGAGGGAGATACAGTAGATGCTTGTATTGCAATTAGTAATATCTAGGGACATTTAAACAAAACTTTTATCAGACTTAAAGTGGTTGATATAAAGTAGTTAAAAAACACATAAGATCCCACTTCAGAAAGGGAGTTATAAGCTCTTAGTTTACCTTTGGCCTCACTATGGGTCGTTCTGTTGTACTCTAATGTCCACCTCCTCACAGCTCTTAACCTGCTGATAGTTCAGTGCCCAAATGACGGGGATCAGCTGCAACATGAGCTGGTCTTTCTAAACTCTTCTAAATCCATGTTGATAGACTTGGAGAAAAGCTGTTGTGGATGTAAATGTTTTGATAAATGTCCAAAGTTATCTCAGTCCAGTCTGCTCAGTTCCCGTCATCCATTTCTTTGTTATTGCACTTTTCGCTGTAGCTAAAAGTACACTTCAGGTATCCATTAATCATCTCCATGGCTGGAGTCCTACATCTGAGTTACATTGTTTTAAACTCGAATGGAATGGAATCAGTGTTGAAGACAATCCACAGTGCAGCATTGATCTCAGTCCAGCATTTAAGATAAGATAAGACACGATCATCTTTATTTGTCCCACAGTGGGGAAATTCCACTGTTGCTACAAAAGGTACAGAAACAGATTATGAACAGTATAATAATAAAAACGGATAACTTAGAAAAAGAAAACTCTGTTTAGTGAATAATAGGGCAGTCCCCCCACCCATATGATGAATTAGGGATTACTCATTGTTGATGATTCTTTAGTATGTTTTATTTACAAGTAAGCAAAAGTTCTACATGTTTCCCAAACAAAGTGCAGTAAACAGAAGACCTGAAGAAACAGCAGGTCAAGAGTTGCAACTTTGTATATCCTCCCAAAAACACTTCACCAGTGCAGGGCCTTGTGTCCAAAGTCTGTGCTAAATAATAAATCCACCCACAGTCTGCAGTATCCATGTAAAATTGAAGCCAAACGGACAATATGATCCAAACTTAGTCTTAATCATTGTGCTGGTCCAGTTAAAAGAGTAATCCGCAGTGTGGAGAGCGTGTCCGTGTAAAGATGTAGCCAAAGCAAAATATGACCCAATTTCCATAGCGTAATCCTCAGCCCAGTAAACACGAAATGAAAGTGTAAAGTTGTCACAACATTAAACGTGTGCTGTGCTGTCTTTGAAATAAAGGGGGACATAATATGCAAAATCAGCTTGAATGAGCTTTTAACTTTTTTCAACATGTGTTTTTTATCATTAGTTTACTAATAGTTGTACTTTTGATTGATTCCTGCATGATTAAGCCTGTATTGTCCTGCTAATAAGGCTCAAGTGCTCAGTGATCATCCCTATAATTCACCTACCCACATGTCTACCTACCCACATTTCTGCCCACCCAGAGTGACACATATAGGGTTCTAAAATGTCACGTAGTAATTTTTTAAAATTAGAACATGTAATGACAATCTGCTACTTTGTTGCAGTGAAATGTCATTATGAAGTTCTGCAGTTTTGAAATGTGAAATGATGATCTGGCTTGTGTTATAGTCCAAACAGCATACTGTATGTCTCCTTTAAGGTACTGGTATTGATAAAAACCCTGAGTGAAGGCCAGTGCGCGCCGAGATTAGCACTCTTCACACTGCTGTCCCTGGTATCCTCGTTCACCACACACTGGTGAGGAGAAGCATCTCACTCACTTCTCATGCTGCTGCCTCCACTTGGCTGTCCACCAAAGGAAACCGAGAGATGTGATGTTGTTTTGGAGCCTGTCTGTCTTAAACAGCTCTACCTGTCGCCTGCACCCACAGAACAAGCAGGAGAGGTGCCAAGTCATCAAGACCGACTTTTTTATTAGTCATGTCATTGAAACGCCAGCCAGTCATCTTGCCAATCATAGCACATTCTGAAGATGGAGAAGTCTTTCAAGAAGGCAAATTACTAACAGATTACATTAACAGTTTTCCAGCACGCAAATTTGAAATGCTAAACTTTTATGAGCTTATAACTACATTTTTCCTTCATCATTAACTCACCCAGAGCTCCTCCATGCGCGCTTGAGTCGATATAGTCCTGCATTTGAGGTGTCAGTACTCGGAAAATGTCTGCCTCCATCTCTCACCTATGACAGCTCTGTCCTTAAAACACCAAACTGTAGGAATATAAAATCTAAAAACACAGATAATTAAAATGCACTGGTTGCTCCTAAGAAACTCCTTGGCTGGTTTGTTTTTAAGACAAAATAGGTTGCTGTTACCATGAAGTGTTTTGATGAGCTGCTGTCACTCTCCTCAGAAGCGTCATCCTACTGCTGTTACTTTTATTATCTGATCATCTGATGTGGCCAGTCTGAGGGACCTGTCGACGCCCCCTGCACCCTGTGGGTCCAGGAGCAACGTGTCCCAAACGTGTGGGAAAGCTCCTTCATCTCTGTTCATTGTTGTTGTGCCTCGGTTCCGGATCTAGGTTGCCTCCCTTTTCCAGCGTTTGTCCTTTTCCAATTACCTTTGAGTTGTCCCAATCCATGACACGATTCTCTCATTTGCAGTGGTCCAATATTGCTGAGGTTATTTTCCTTCTCTCTTTCTGCCCGTGTAGTAGTTTTAGTTTCGCATTCCTTTAATGTTCCTTTTTTCTTGAGCTGAAACTCCTCCGTTTCCTTGATGTGTGATTTATTGCACAATATGCATAGTATTTTGATCTGGTTGTATTTTGCCATTGAAAAGAAAACTGGACCGGGAAATGCTGCTGAAGCATAGTCCGGCAGTGGAGCCCTTTGTTGTGATTCCTTTCAGAGTGATGTATTCTTAGGTCTTCATTTATTGGCGCTTAAAAAACTAAATAAGATAATTTAAGAAATAAGTGATGCTGTTTTAATGCCCGAACTTTGATTTCACCTCCAACTAAGTCCATTGACCAGGGTTACTTTCATTCTTATGAGTTGGTGGTATGGAATGTAGCTGAATGATGAATTAAATGCACAAATATACTATATTTGAAGCCAGGCAATGCAACCCCACGGATTTCACCTGGCGATTCTTCACAGCAAAAGACTAAAAAACACAAAGGTCCATTATACTGAGGAGGCAGGAGGTCATCTTTATTATTTACAAAGTTTATCATTTATTTAAGTTAAATTGAATGAATGTAATTTTTTTTATGTTTATTAACCACTTACATACTAACATGAAACCCAGGGAGAAGAGGCTAGAGGGCGAAACCTTCCAAATAAAGCACCCAAACACGTACACAACAAAAAAATTAAAAGAAGTAAAACTATACATAAAAGCCCTTCATTGAGTAACTGGCAGCACAACATATAGTTGAGTATGAGTTCAGGCCATGCAGGCATCAAAGTATTTAGGAAGCGCAGGCAGAATCAGGAGAACATGCTAACGTCCCATACATACAGAAGCCATGTTCAGATGAAGTAGTAAGCATGCAAATTACACTGGAGTTCACTGACAGTTGTAGTGGGAACCAGTATAGGCCAAACAGTGGCATCTCGTAATTAAAGGCAGTAAATATTAAATCCGCACGGTCTTTAAAACCGACCGTGCGGTCCTGAACCCTATGATTTGGATATGGAGATCACACACAAGAGACAACTGTACATACCACTGCTGAGCTGAGCAGAGCAGAGAGAGAACACTAGCTTAGTTTACTTTTTGTATAATCAAACTGCTCGTGATCAGCTAAAAGGGGCCGACAGGGGCCGACAGCTTTTACAAAGGTGAGTTTTAGAAGGGATTCCTTTTTATTTTCACAACATGAACCCCAAAGCGCCAGTAAGATTTGCATGATTTAGCCTAGCCTCGTTTTCATCCCCTCCCTCTGCCATTGGTCAGAACTGATCATGTGGCCCACGTGTCTGTTGTCAAACAGGGGCGGGAGTAATGATGAAGTAATGCGGAAGAAGAATTGTTTATGGGAATCATTTTCTCAATTCTGTCCTCATTTCCTTTCCTCTACTTGTCTCCTCAATTCTTCAGCTGTCAATCAAATGCGCCATATTAAGAGGTGTTCCAAAGCTCAAAGCAGAGAAGGGAGGAAAACCAGACATAGGATCAAATAATACATGTTTCTTTGTCTCACATTGAGGATTTTGTATTGTTGCAAAAGCAAAAGGATCAGGGATGTTAAACACAACACTCGTTCTTTATTAAATTTGACATTGAAATGAGAAAAAGAATATGTTCAAACGCCTTTATCTGAAATAAAGTTGTTGTACTGACTTTAATGTAAAAGTCCTAGAAAAATCATATCAAATAAACCAAAGTATTGCCTTAAAAGGTCGGTAACATTGACCATCAGCTCGTGTCTCCTCCTGGCTTGTTCCTCTGTGTCTCCGCTGTGGCTGGGACGCTCATTTCCTGTGTAGCAATTGAGGAAGGAGGAGGCGAAGAAAGATGAGACGGGGCCCATGTGCCAGTGAAACCAACACGATGCCATGATGATGATTCCTCTTCCAGATCTTATTGTACTTCCTTGGTTTTACCACACTTACCTACTGTGGGTTTTGGTTGGTGACAAAGTTAGAGTTTACAGTTTTTCTCCTTGGATTTTCCGTCGCATTTGCAGGTTATAATAAAGTTTACATGTCTCATACTTTCTGCTGCATGGTGTAGGATTCCACAATCTGTCGTAGCTAAAACATGACAACTTGAATGATGTATAGGACAGGACACATTTTCAGTCTGTTAACCAGCAGCTGTCACACATCCATCAGCCAAACATTACATCTGCTCCACTGACTGTCTGTGAGTGTTTCTGTTTACACTGATCACTGAGAGGTTTGGACAAGCCTGTAAAGAGCATTAAAAACCCTGATTAGGGCCTATTTTTCAAAAAACGCCTGAAAAAGTGAAACTGTTCCTGACCCTCTGGAGCACAAACAATTGTCTGGAGCTTTTGTGAAGCTGAGACTCTGTAGTTTTGGACTCTGATGTCTGTTTTACTCTAATTATAAGTAGAAACAAGTTCTGCTCAGAGGAAATCAGATTTTAAATCTCGCCTAGATTTTCTTTGTTAAAAATATGGAGTGAAGCTGGTGTCCGGAGGTGAGGACTGATTGACACTAGTTTTAGCATTTATTCGGTTTTGACAATTCTCCTTTAAAAGCTGAAGGTAAAGTCACTAAAAATAAGTTTTAGGGACTTGTAATAAAGCAAAAAAGTCCATATAAAAGTCCTATTCATTTTTTTTTCCTTTTTTTTTTAGGGTAATTTTTTATTTGATGGTTTGGAGTACAAACTGACCCTGATGCCTCCCAGAATGATTGATTTGACTGGAAAAAAAGAGGGTTACAGCTTTAGTTTTATGTACAGCAGATCAAGCAGCTTGAGAGTTTTCTTTTAGAAGATGGTGGACAAAATGGAATAACTAAAGAAAAAGTCCAACGTCCCATGCCTCGGACGTCCTCCTTTTAAGGGGATATATTATTATTGTTTGCATTGAAATTATATTATCTGTTTGCACCATGACAAGTTACTAAACATCCAAAACCAAATTAACAAAATCATAATCCCATAAAATGCCTGCCAATAGACCAAGTAGGACCCTGCGCATTTGCAGAGTCTTTCTATTTAGGAAATGTGGTTCAAGGAAACGTGGAGGTGCAGATTTCTTTGTTTTCCCACCATGAGCTGTAGAGTGGAGACGAACGACCTTCCACCCGGGTCAAGTGATTCTGACTCAGTCTCCATCTCCGTGGAGACATCCTGTTGGGAAGGAGCACACCAAGTCCTCCATTGCCTTCACTAGCAGCCGTCAGGCACATTCACACACTTGTTGAAATGGTTTATTATCTCATCGGAGCATTTTATTTTGAATAACATTTGAAATCCAATCTGCCCTGCACTCCTCGCTCCAGTTTAGAGAAGAATAATAGATAAGCACGGATTCTGGACGGATAATACTATTCCTTAAATTGAGCTATTAACGATGTTCTAACATTGTTCTTTCATTAAAAACATACCCGGAGTTGCATTCAGTTTCATTCACACTTTCATTAATCCTGTTTCGTAAATCCTGGATCTGAGCCTCAGAAAACGAGATCTTCTGTGCTGTTTTTAAGTCCATAAGTCATCACCAGACTGGTTCTGAGTATTTCTGTCTCAAATCACTTTCATTATAACTGTGTGCTTTCTTTAACATGCCGGGAAAAGCTAGGTTTGGTTATCTTCCAATGTAATTCCTTCTGCTGCCAGTAGATGGATCTCAAATTCAATTCCTGGCATGTGAAAGACCTTTAGCCACACCCAACATTCTTTTCAAAATCGAATTGATAAGCTTTCAAAGCAGATGGGTTTTTCCTGTTTTGACCAAGTTTGAAGTGTTTTCATTGAAAACTGTCCTGTTTCTTTCAATACAACTGACTTCCTGTAGGGTTTAGGGCGGGGTCATAATATACTTTTTTAACTGTCCCATCATGCCCTAATTTTTATGCCAGGTTTCATTTGTAAACGTTGAATTTTTCCAGTCTAAGCTCCCATTGCCGTAATGTAAATTGAGGTGGCGCTACTGAGCTGTCTTTCTTATTTGTTTTTACTCAAAATTAGAGCTCACAAAAACCTAATTTTCAATAACAATTACTTGCATGTTCATTATTGTTACTTAATGTGTCCTTTAATTTATGTGACATCGCTGTGACCTTGGAGGATACATACTTGCTGACCCTCAGTACTTCAGCCTACATCTGTCTCCCCCTGCATGGACCACCCTGCACTTATTTATCTGTTCCCAACATGCCATTGCTTTACATACACACCAAGAAAACGACATAACGAGCCAAGTCTAATTCATCAAAATGCATGTAAACGCGGGAAGTGTTGGTGTCTTGATTCAAATCTCAGTCAGTACAGTGCAATCAAAACAGGGGAGACACTTTTGGATTGTCTGTTCTAATTCGCTTCGAAGCAAACTTTACGACCTGATTGAAATGCACTGTCATTATTTTAGTTGTAATGTTGTAGCAGTCTGTGTAAATCCCTTTACACAGGCTTTACGATTTGAATTGCAGAAATTACTTTAAATGTACTTTAAATTTAAAATGGAGCCGAATACAGTAAATCCCCTATGTGGATAGTTATTACATGCGTATTACACATTTATTCAGTTACAGAAAGAAAAGCTAATGGATGATGTAAAAATCTGGTGTAGTTTTTTTTATTTTTGTGCACACAAAATGTATGAAAAAAGGTCACCCCGATTACGTTTGCCCCTTTCTGCCCCAGTGTGGCTCTATCGACACCAGCGTGCCCAGTTCGCACCTCTCTGCTCTTTCCTTACCTTCTTCAGTCTATCCCAGAAAGCACCATGTTGCCCCGTCACTGCCCTGTCTCTCCCAGCCTGTCCCTGTCTGCTTGCCCTTACCTACCCCTGTCCCCAGCCTCGTCACGCTTTCAACCCTCATTTATCCGACAAGAGCAGAGGGAGTGCCCCGGTTGTCCAGAAACCACACTCACATCCCAGGCTTACGTTCTTAAAAGAAGCCATTCTGTTTCAAGTTGGCATGTGATCTGACGGACAGAATTATTCATCAGCAACCAGAGACAAACCTAGCCTTCTGCTCCAGGCCGCCTCACTTAGACTCTTTAGTTATAGCGCCGTTACCAGCCAGCGCCGGGTCGTCAGGTCTGCCGCTAATTAGTCCTACAGGGCTTTGAATAGCAATGAGCAAGGCCAATTATAAAATCACTAAGACACTAAAGCCGCCAAGACAGAAGGTAGTGACAAGGGAGCAGCAGCAAGCGTAGGGGGAGACGGGGGAGACGGAGCAGAAGTGAGGACGTTTCATCATTTCTGTGCCCAGCTATTAATACAATTTATAAATCATGGCATAAATTTTAATAGAGGGGAGAAAAAAAACAGTCAAGGTCTCTGAAGATGGCTCATTTGAAATTCCATTTGCATAAAAGATTCACGCAACACGAGCCGATTTGAAGGGATTCTCAGAGTGGAGGTTTTTTTTTCTATTAGAGCTGTTCATTTATTAGTAATAGAAGCCTTTTTGCATGGCACATCCGACACAAGCGCTTTGGAATATAAATCAAGGCCGATTCGCACAAGTGTCGCGGCCGTTTGGAGAGCTTCTGCGTGTAAGAGAGAGAGAGGATGGAGAGTGCATTAGCAGCCTGAATGCAGAAGAGAAAGAAAGGGAAGACTGACATCATAACATTTGAAAATGGGCTGTCCAAACTTTTTTCACTGAGGACCACATTTTGAAACATGCTCGAAGCGGAGGCCCACATACTGAGGGGTGAACTATACAATGATCGCATTTTACATGTGTCTGACTGTGCTGCCACATTTTTAATAAGGCTTTTAACATTAAAAGTTCTTGTACACGATTTTTTCATATAATACAGTCAAATCAGTTTTGCCCCTGGACATATACTGTTGTTTCAGCAGCTCTTAGGCTCAAAATGAGAATGTTGTGCGTTGCCTGCATCTAATCATAGAGCGTTTTATTCTCCACGAAGCAGAAAGTGCTGTAAAACTGTGGAAAGTGCTTATGAACTTGTCGTGGTGAATCATTTGGACGCTCAGAATTGGCTGTGTATTATTGTTTTGTTTGCTTTTGGGGTTATAGGTTAATTAAAAGGTACTGTTTATGAACATTTGGGCAAACAAAAATGGGTACAAGAGACAATAATAATAGCAAAAAGAAATAAGGAATGGAATAAAAAAAAGGTTAACTAAATGGTAACAAAATAGACTTATACTAAGTACTTTGACTGAATATATACACAATTTATAGTTTAGTTAGATATAGTGCAAAAAACTAGCAGTGCAAATGGACAAGTTGTTGACATGTTCTATTAACTGACAGGCATTAAGAAGAGTTCATGAGTCCAAGGCAGAGGGCAAGGCAAGGCAAGTTTATTTGTAGAGCACAATTCAAAGTGCACAGGAGAAAAATGCATTAAAATCACAAAGACATGACCTTAATTTAAAGACATTTAACGGTGCCATTTTCAGGCTATCCATCAAATAGTTTAAGACATAAAAGAGAAGAGTGCAAAGAAAATCATTTCAGTCATATGCACAGCCAAACAAAACAGTTTTTAGCTTAGATTTGAACAGGGAAAGAAACTATTCTTGTGGCGGGAGGTTCTGGTCCGGATGGAGTGCGCTGTAGTCTCTGTTTGTCCCTGGCTGTGGCTCCAGCGTACCACACGGTGATGGAGGAGGTGAGGATGGACTCAATGATGGCCGTTTTCTACGCTGGCAGATATTTCACATTTTTGCTTACAGAAACATATAGGACTAGTGCACATGGACACATCTTGAGCCAGGGTCTCGGTCAGGAGTTTGCCTGGTGAGCTGTCAGTAGTTAGCGCCACACACCCATACAGACTTTATATAACTCTCACTGCTCAGAGCTGGTGTGCACAAGGAGATGAGCAAACGCAGATACAGCAGGGGAGCAACAGACACAAGAGAAAACCCGTTTGACCTAAACAGTGCACAGAAATGCAAAGCACCTTAAAACTGAAGGGACTGCTTGCATGTTCTCCCTGTGTCTCCGTAGGTTTCGTTTGGGTGCTCCGGTTTCCCTACCACTAAAAGCATGTACAATAGGCTCCTCCCCTCTGGGGCCAAGACTCCCCTGCAAAAGAGATTCCAAATCTCAGTGGGACTTTACTTGGTTAAATAAAGGTCAATACAAAATGTTAGGTTTGGGTACAGATGATTAATATGCTTAAAATTAATATTCAATGATTTGAATAAATGTTTTTGCCAAGCTAATTCAAATAATGAATAAATGTGGTTAATTTACTAGTAAATATATTAGTTAAAATCATGATACAAGTTGAAGTTAAGATATTAAATAAATGGTAAATTCATGAGTCTATATTAAAGCACCACTAAATATGTTTTTACCCCAAAAAATAAAATAAAATAAAGTATTGTTGTTTAAAAATATATATATAAATGTAAGACTTTTATTGCACTTATTTACATAGAAAAACATGTGTCCTTGGTACTGAGAATGGGTCCTCCACAAACCTCACTCGTAGGCAAGGCAAGGCAAGGCAAGTTTATTTGTAGAGCACAATTCATACACAAGGCAATTCAAAAAATGCATTAAAATCACAAAGACATGGCAGAAATCACAAAATAATAGTTCAAGACATAAAAGAGAAGAGTGCAAAGAAAAGCATTTCAGTCATATGCACAGCCAAACAAAACAGTTTTTAGTTTAGATTTGAACATTGCCAGATTAGAGGCCTGTCTCACATCCTCAGGAAGACTGTTCCAGAGTTTAGCTGCATAAAACTGAAACGCAGATTCCCCATGTTTAGTCGTGACACTGGGCACCAGCAGGAGGCCGGTCCCTGAGGTCCTCAGAGTCGGAGATGGTTCATATGGCACTAACATGTCCGAGATGTACTTTGGTGCTAGGCCATGGAGAGACTTGTATACAAGCAGAGCTGCTTTGAAGTCTATTCTCTGAGCCACAGGGAGCCAGTGCAGAGACCTGAGCACAGGACTAATGTGATCATACTTCCTGGTTCTAGTCAGGACCCGAGCAGCAGCGTTCACTCGTACTTGGCCTGGAGGAGCCTCCTCCTGCTTGTTTCCTTTTTTATATTTTATTTTTTTATTTTTCACACTTGAAACAAACAATAGAACAAAACCAGAGAGAGAGACACCTCCTGCTTGTTTCCATGGAAATGTTTTTCGTCATTTGGAAGAAGTGGGGAATTCCTCGATAAAATGTGCTTACAACATGTACAGAGTTTATCAAAACATATAACCTAAACAAAGATGTTAAAATTTTAAACTGTTTGGCTTATGATAAAATGTTATGCCAAAAAGCACTGGCCTGAGATTTAAGGTCCGGTTGACAAAAGGTATAAAAGTTTTTTACCAGATTGCAAAAGAATCAAATTGAAAGCTTTGATATGTTGAAAGAATCCTTTGGCTTTGAGAAACAGGACTTTTGTAGATATTTACAAATAAGGAGAAGAAATTAAACAAAGCAATGGCCACTTTAACCCTCTGACTGAAATATTTATATATTTTTATTAAGACATATTCAAAACTTTCCTGTGGAATAATATCTAAAGTATATAAAGCATTAGTAATCTGGACAGCCAATCTACTACATATATTAAAATTAAATGGGAAAGAGAGGGTAATTTTGTTTTGATGAACGAAGAATGGGAAAATATATGTACTTCACAATGGAGGACCACAAAGTCCTCGAATGTTATAAACTTTGGTTTTCACATTCTATTTCCATGGAATCATGCAGGTGATTTACCACCTCAAGCAAGTCACATGCTGTGCCTTTAAGTGCCTCTAAAATGTATTCATGTAAAATGCTTACAGCTAAAAACTGTAAAACACAGTAGTTTAGCGCAAAGGAAACTGCTGTTGTGATTTTGGGCGTTGCAAAAAGAAATTGAATTGAATTGCTAAAATCTAGTAGATATTCTTGTCACTTACAGTACCTGTATTTAACCTGTGCTTTATCTACAAATTGTAAAAAATAATTTGCATTGGTCTTTGTTTGTTTCCAAGGTTTTTCACTTGCTTAAATCAATGGGCAAAACATTTTATGGCCTTTTCAAGTGTCGGCCCCCTGGACTAATTTGAGGGGTGACTTCATTTGAATATGGATGTCGTCTGTTACACATCAGGTGTTTGCACTGACAGTGAATGACTGAGCAAGTGACCGCCTGGTGGCATTCTCCCTCTGAGAAACACAGGAACAAGACCTTCTAAAGGAGGGAGTAGGAAGGGAGCGGGAGTAGCATCAGGTGGATCAGCAGCAGTTCTTTACTCACTCGACTGCACTGAGCTGAGCTTTGTTAGACAGGAGGCTCACTCTGCTCCTGTTTACTCAATCCCATCAGAAGAAGGAAAGTGAGCAGCAGAAAAAAAAAGTGTAGAAAGAGATTCAGTTGTAGTCATCTGGACCCTTTTTTTAAAAAAAAACGTTTTGACTCTCATCCAAGAGTCATTATCAATCTGCAGATCTAGTCTGAAAGCTCGGATATTTATCCTACTCTGAGTAAGCACTGCTAGGCGGAACCTCCTGATAATAGCCTGTCCTGTTTTTCTATTTGTTTCACCAGAAACTAATATTATTTTGTTACTCTAACAGCCCTGTAATGGGCCATAGACATGGCATGAGCTCCCTCATCACTGACGAGTACCTGATTAGCATCTGAGTGTTCAGGGTTGATCCCACCCCATGGCTTCAAAATGCTGCTGTAGACTTCCGGGATGATGGCGGTTTAGTGCAGATGAGTCTGTCTGGCTGCTGTCGTACCCATGGCAATAATCCTTCTTTATTGCGAGTTCACTTGGGGAGACCCAATATTTTTACATGGGAGCAATGTCACATGTCTATGAAAAACAAGAAGAAAAATGCCACCAAGAACAAGGCTAGCAATGCTATTTCCAAGCTAGCTAACGCCCCACAGGCATCACCATGCAACAGCCACAGCGCGTTCAATTCAATTCAATTTATTTTTGTAACGCCCAAAATCACAACAGTAGTTGCCTCGAGGGGCTACAGTGGAAAACAAAATAAACAGTGTTCATAGGGACTTGGAAATGTCCCAGCGTCCTGTGTCCTTAGACAGATTCAGCGTTCAGGCCCCAGCTCAAGCTCCGCTGCTGTTCTGGCTAAACAACGCAATCAGATTAATCTGCAGAGGAGACCCGCATTACGGGAGATTACTGACAAGATTACAAAGACAGTAGACACAAAGATAGACACATCCTTGGAAATGCGTAATTTGAAATCCAAGAATGGCGAGCTGGACACCCGAGCCACCGTCTCTGCTTTGCAAACCAAGGTGGCCAAATTGGAAAACAGGTGCGTGTTTTGACAGACAAACTGGACGACCAGGAGAATCGAGAACGCAGGTATAATATGCAGATTGTCGGCATGCCAGAGGACACTGAGGGCAAGGATATGGTCTATTATATGAAGATCCAAACCCGGATCAACCAAGCCCCGGGTTTCTTTCTTTAACGATTACTCAACGCAAGTCTTTGATCCGGTGAAATCCTGCATGAGAGAGAAGAACGTGGAATACTCTCTGCTTTATCCTGCAACGCGAGGATCAACATGAATGGAAAAATAAAAAGATTCACTTCAGCAGAAGAGGCGTTAAGTACAGGATTTGGACTGGCATTTACTACCTTTTATTTTTCTCAATTTCATTGAAAGGGACCTTGCCTTTACAGGAGTCATGTGAGTATTTGCCCAAAGTGGGCCAGTGTGTTCCAATTTTAGTTTGTGAATGCCCAAGTGAAAAAGTTATATCGACCGTGCCGGAGGGCCTTCTTTTACCTAGAAACTGGTTTTCCACCCGCTGATCTCTTTTTGGATCAGCCTGTGAGCTCTTTACATTTTTTTGGCATGAGCTCCTATTTTTTGATATCAAGTATGATTTCAACATGGTTAATACAATGGCATCTGAAAAATTACTTGAGTGGTCAAAGATATTGACAAATATGAGAAAAGAGAACATTCACATTATAAACCTACAAGAACCCATTTAAATGACTTAGAACATAGAAAATTAACTACATTATTTATAACAGACTTTACTATTCCTCATACAGGGGCAAACATAAGAGGGTGGTGGCCATATTGATCTGAAGATAAAGATGGCAGATTTGTACTTGTCAAAGGAAATATTAATGGAAGTGTGTTTACTTTGATAAGTGTGTATGCTCCACCAGGAATTGACCTCACTTTCCATGCTGAAGTTGTAGCTCTGATTGCAAATCACTCTGAGGGAACCCTTGTCTGTGGCAGCGACTGGATCTTACACGTGCAGCCGACATTGGATTTCTCAAGCTCACAAAGCACTGGTAAATCTATAAATAATACATTTAGTACATGAATACATAATGTTGGGTTGATTGATATCTGGGGAGAGATGAATCCTAATGTCTGCCGATATACACATTTTTCCAACCCACATAATCTATACTTCTTTTGTTTTCAACAAAGATAGGTCCAAACTTACAGAGGCAGACATAGGTACAATAGACCTAAGTGATTATGTCACTATTTACATCACTGTAGATCTGGAACAGAAACCAAAAACACATTTTGGAGAATTAATGCTAGTTTACTCAGTGACCCACAGTTTGGGGTTTCTCCACTCATTCTCTGAGATGCAGCAAAGGCAGTTACAATCTAGAACAATCTAAAGCTGCTGGAGGCTAAACATGACGAAAACAAGTATCCTCAAATGCTACAGGAAGTTAAAAAGACAAGGGTTAAAATGGTCACATTTATATACCGCCCAAAGACACAGCGGCAGTATTCACCTGAGGCAGCTGCAATCGCACCGCCAATCTGTGTCAGTGGACCTGACCTCTCTAGGATAACGTTGAGAACGGGATTCAATCAGAAGGGGAAGCCTCTGTCACTGAGCTCCTGCTGCCCCCCTCTGTAAGATTAATGACCTGACCTCACAGAAAATAAATAAATAATGCTCTTCACCAAACAAAGATATTATGAAAGCGGTTCAAATTCACAACATTATTAGCTTGAAAGCTTAGAAAACAACAGGCAGAAAGAACTATTTTTAACATACGAGATAGGCTGATTAACGTAATTTTAACCAAACAAGACAAAATACAATCAATGTTTGAATCCTTCTGCAGAAAATTTTCACCAAAATATCAGGAAACAAAGAAAAAATTCTATATTTTTTGGACACTCAATTTACCGGCCATGACCAAAGAGTAAAACAACAAATTAGGTGCTGAAATAACAACTACTGAAATTCAAAATGCAATCAAAAGACAAAAAATCATGAAATCTCCGGGGAGTGACGGGTTCACCTCAGAGTGGTTTAAGGCTCTAAAAGACACACTTACTCCATTGCTTTTATCAACTTTTAACTCGGCCCTTATAAAAGCTCAGATCCCTCTGAGTTGGAAGGAAGCCTTCATATCTCTCATACCTAAAGAGGGGAAGGATCGAATTGACAGTGCCTCATACAGACCAGTCTCAATTTTGAATGTGGACTATCGTATATGCACCTCAATTATGTCCAAAAGAATGGAACAAATACTCCCACGTTTAATTCGCAATGATCAGACAGGATTTATTATCAAACGTCAAACACAGGATAACATAAGACGATCTTTACGCATAATGAGCCAAATACAAAAAACAATAAAACAAAGCTGTAATAATAAGTTTGGGCACTGAGAAAGCTTTTGATTCTGTTAACTGGCCTTATTTATTTAAAGTGATAACCAAATTTAAAATAGATGATTTAATAATACAAAATATTTAGGCTCTTCACAATCATTTGACCGACTCACTGACTTTGGAGAGAAGGGTAAAGCAGGGTTGTGCTTTTGTTTGCTTTGTACTTTGAGCCATCGGCCCAATATATTAGACAATCAGAAACCATGTATGGTGTTTTAATTGATAGGACAGAACATAAAATTGCCTGCTATGCAGATGATGTCTTTCTATATTTTACAAAACCATACATTTCCATAAATTTCCAGGCAAACCACTATCACTATCATAGTTTTGGGACTGTCCTGTTGCTCAAAAATATTGGACTGAAGTTAACAATGCACTGCAGACTGTTTTCGACATTGCCATCCCTCTGAACTGTGGAACTTGGGCCTCAAGACTCCTGCCATGGACACAATAAATGGATACCTTTGGAATGTCCTTTTGGCAGCATAAAAATGGTTGACACGGACATCACCAATGATCAAAAACTGGAAGGACATAGTAACCTACATCAAACAAATGTTAAAAGTTACATTTGGACTTCATTTGGAAATTGACACATTTGAAAGACTTTGGACAAATTGGGATCATTATTTTAATTTAAATATGCCATTGCCATATGCCAATTTGGTTTTTGAACGTTTAGTTGATGTTTATCTCATTTTCTCTCCCTGGTCAGCTTTTGTTGTGTTCTTTGTTTTTGTTCGTTCTGTTTTTGATTTGAGAACATTTACTAGAAAATAATAATAATAACAATGGTAATAATAAATAAATGCTGCTGTACACTACTGGTATATTGAACCTTAAACCACCATTTCTGCTTAAAGAGGGATCCTCTTTTCTACAAAAAAGGCCTCCTTGACTTCTCTTTCAAACCATCTCTTCTCCCTGCTCATGTATGGATCAGCCAGTCACCACTAGCAGGACAAAGGCACTGAAGGCAGGAACAAGGTTGTGTAGTTTTAATGTCTTTTAGACGTAAATGGCTCCCAGCACGCAGGCTGCTCTGTTCTGTGAGGAACATGTAAAAATGGGTGTGTCACACTAATTCTGGCCCCTGTGAAACGAGTGCAAGGTGGAAACACTGGGGACGCAAAATATAGGGAGGGGTATTTGACATGACGTGAAAACCACTATGTTTTTTGTTTTTGTTTTTTTTAATGTCAGGAACAGGAAAATATGCATTAAAACCACAGAATGCCAAAACAATTACTATATAAACAAGATAAACAATTATCACTCATTATATAATTTACTTTATAACAGAGTGCTGTCAGCCACATGCACAACTAAACAGAACTGTTTTGAGCTTAGCTTTGAACACTGTCAAAGTAGAGGCCTGTCTTTAGGAAGACTGTTCCAGATTTTAGCTGCATAAAACTGAAAGGCTGATGTTTAGTCATTGAATCATTTGTATAGAAACTTTGCTCTCAATGAAAGTATACAGAGACACAGCACCACTACACTTTTGGAACTCATTGTTTTCGTAAATCTGTGAGAGTTCTGTCTTGAGTCTGGCCGTAATGGGTATTGGATAGGCCTCCACTGTAGCATCTAAGGCAGCATCAGGAAACCTTGCACTATGCTGTGGGAACAACTCTCCATGTAGCAATGTTGAGCTGACAAGATGCTGGGTAAACGCGAAGCGCTCCTTTGTGTGCATCAACATGGTGTCGCATACCTGTTGAAACAAAGAAAGTGGCTCTCAAACCTTTTTTTGTCTTTCCAAGTATCACCATAACAAAACAAGGACTAAACTTAATATAAATAGGACTTTGCTGTGGTGTTTAAAGAGAAATTTGCTCTGTAGTATAATTGAATGAACTTCTGGTCAGTGTAGTGTTGTGCCCTCACTATTCCATTAGGGGGTGCTACATGCATGTCAACTACTATTATAGAAATAAGGTAATAAACTAGTTCGGGCAAATGTAGAAGATTATTGTCCTTATTATTCAGTCTCGATACACATACAATCTTGAGGAGGATATGGTTAAATGCCACGAAAAGTCATTCATTCCTTTTCTACCGCTTGTTCTCGTTAGGGGTCGCGGGTGACTGGAGCCTATCCCAGTGCCTTTGGGCCTTAGGCGGCGTACACCCTGGACAGTGGCCAACTTGCCGCAGGGTTAACACAGAGACATTGACAAACATTCACGCTCACATTCATTCACTAGGGTCAATTTACAGATGCCAATTTACCTAACACGTGCACATCTTTGGGCGGTGGGAGGAAGCCAGAGAACCCGGAGAGGGCCCACGGTAACACAGGGAGGACATGCAGACTCCACCCAGAGAGATCATGTGATGTGATGTTCGCCCAGGAATCAAACCCATGATCTCCTTCTTGAGAAGTGAGATCTCTAATCGCTCTGCCACCGTGCACCCCATGAAACCTGTACAACTGTTTAAGGGCCATTACTCAGAATTACAATAGGTAAAGTCACATGCCTCTATCGCAATCCTGTGTTGCTCTGCAGGCACCAGTGTAGTCCTCTGTCGCTGTCTCCTCACAGACAGCGGATATGGAGGATCTGGTTTCAATTAAAATGTGACAATAATTATAAATGATTTATGCAACACAATTTCATTATCAATTTGCACTTACCTGATGTTAAAGATTCTGTCAGTGAGTCTTTGAATGTCAAATTTGATGAAGACTGGGTTGATGTTTCGTTTCTGGAGCTGCTGAAAGAGTTGTGTGGCAATGTGTGGCATGATTTTGTGAAACAGTTGGGGAAAGAAAATAAAAGTGCTATCTTCCAGCATCCTCACAAAGCCTGCTGCTTCTCTCACGGCATCAAAGTTCCCTGAATCCCGGATTGTCTCAAAACACTTCAGAAGGTCATCTTTGTGCTCATAAACAGTGTTTACTGAGCGACTGTGAAAGTTCCACATCGAGGCTCTAGGAATTCCGTGGGCTACCACATCATCAAGTATGCTCGTTCGGTTTGGTGACCTTGAAAAAAAAAGCACAAAATCCACCAAGGTCCGAATTTTTTTTTGCTATTTTGGGCATCTTGGATGTCGCTTGTTGCATACTAAGATTGAGTTGATGTGTGTAACCGTGCATTACTTTACCCTGAACTCCTCCAGAGGCACGCTGCATAACGCTTGCTCCGTCATAAACTTGGGTGATTCATTTGACTTTATCTTCAGGTGGGATCAATATACGCCGCCTCTCCAAAATAACTTCAGCTTTCAGCGTTTGACATCAAACTAAAAAAAACGCTTCTGTATGGTGTGTTTGCGTTCAAGGTAATGGAGTGGTTGTTGACACTGATTCGATACATCAGATGTCTCATCGACTTGGATTGATAAGAAATCAGCCACTTTCACTTCATCACAAATATAGTTTTTATTCACAGCCAGCATATAGTCCAGGAGTTCATTCTGAATCATTTTGGACGTACCTTTGAACACAGAAGCTCCGTTCAAGTGCTCCTTAAGCGCAATGTCTAAGGAAGACGCAACATGACGATTTCTGTCCACTTCTTCATTGTGTTTTTTTACTGCCAGTCTGTGGCCATCATCCAGTTGTGTGGCAATGTTAACCTTTCCCAATAAAGCTAATTTCAGACAGTTGTACATATTTTTGTGTTTTTGTGTGTTTAATTTTCTCAGAAAGGTGTTTCATGTCCCGGACACCATTTTCACACCAAGCCCAGTCTGTAGATGCCGTTTTAAAAAGTAAACACACACACACACACACACACACACAAAAGAGCATTAGCTTCACTGGCTAGCCATGGCTTCTTACTGTTCCAAGCTGACAAAAAGCCTCTGGTATAAGAAGCCACTTTATTTTCAGTCAAAAGTTGTCTTTCAAAAGGCTTTTGAAGCAGAGCTTCAGTGCATAGCACAGCATAGCTCCATGTCTTAAACACACTACGCTAAATGGGCAATAAAGCAAACCGCCCATTTTAGACAGTTGGCTTTTCTCATAGTGAAGTAGTCATTTTTCTTGGGATTTGATTGGCTAAAGACTCCCATTACTTTTCTACCAGGCTCATGGAGGATTTTCCAACAGCCGACAACCGAATTTGAAGAGCGCTGCGTCTCACAGCAGACCTCAGATAAATGATCATATAGAATTTTTAAAAAAAATTATTTTCCAAAATGTGAACGTGTCGAGTTTTGTTCACAAACACGGCATGGAGAGGGGTGGCCAAATGGGGAGGCCTGTGCTCTAACAGCAGCTGGTGCGGGCTGACTCGCACGTTCCAGTACTCTCTCCATCATACTGAGGACTCTCTCCTGTGCATTTGACTCTGGGACTCTGGGTCAAAATCTGCTATGGCAGTGGCAACACGGAGGACATGTGTTTTGGGGATAGCTGTAGGCAACCATTTATCTTGGTGCTCTCTCTGATGTTCATCGATAGATTCCTGCACTTCCGTAAGAGACCATTTGGAGATGGGCTTACATTTAAAAACACAAGCAAGGTTAGCATCTGGACAGTTTCTGATAAACATCATGGCTATCGCCAATGCTGTTGGCTAGAGAAAAGACGGCCAGCTATAGCTCCTCCTATCTGACTCGATAGCTCACATATCAAATGTCTCATCACTTTTACGTGCCATAGTATGAAGTGTGAATAAAAGTAAATAAGTACCCTTAAACAATGACTAAATTAAAATAGAGGTTACGACGGCAAAATAAAGCTCTTTTTGTTGTTGTATTAGGAGCTACTGTATTTGGTTCAGTGGCGTGCTGTCAGGGCAATCAAGGCAAGCAGTGATGGACCCATAAAATCTAAAATTACTGTGTGTCACAACTATATATATATATATATACATATATATTGTTCTAAAATATATCCAAATAAGTCTGTTTTCCTCTCACTTCTGCTGCTGAGGCTTGGCTGCAGTCACGGTGTCTTTTAGTGGCCTCTAAATAATAATCTTTATAATGATTTAACGTTAGTTTGAAATACAGGCAGTATTTTAACAACATAGAGCGCTAATTTGTGTAATGAATTTGTCAGTGAAGTGAGATTATTAAATCCAATCAGCACTCCACGCAAGTTTAGGAGTTTAGCTAAGTAGTATAGGCACTTCCCCTTCACGTGGGAGCCTGGGGTTCAGAACCCCCCTTAGAAATTAGATTTCCCCCCCTTTTGTGTTATCCACTAAATACTGAACACCACAAGTATGCTTGCCTATAAAAGTCAGCGCAAGCTACTGATGTGGTTCACAGTCTTATGCCTAACAACAATAACCTGCCAAAATGGCAACCAGCACTGAAGCTAACTAGAGCCGCTTGAAGACGAGCCTGGACTCCGGGCACAGCAGAACCTCCGCGAGTGGCTAATCAAAGTATCCGTGTCACAGCAGCAGTTTTATGTAGCATGGATCAACACTAGAAGGACAAAGGCACTGAAGGCAGGAACACGACTGTGTAGTTTTAATGTCCTTTCAACAGATGCAGGAGGCAAAATTGAGTGTGCAGCTGTACATTGGCTCCCAGCATGCAGTATGCTCTGTTCTGTGAGGGACAGAGGCAGTCGCGCACATGTAAAAATGGGTGTGTCACACTAATTATGGCCCCTGCAAAAGGCGTGCAAGGTGGAACCATAGTCAATAACATTGTTGTTACTAATAAACAAATAATATTACACAGTCATTCAATAAACCGTTGTAACACTGTATTGTTTTTCAAATGTTCATAAAAAAAATTATTCTGCCGCACTTAGAATCTTCACCTCACTGTCTTGAAAAGAGTGGTTTCTGGCTTTCAGCTGAAGATGTACGGCGCTCTGTAATCCTGAATTTACTTCTTCTGTGTTGATACAGCCTTTTATGCAGTGGCCGTTTAGCCTTACCTATGCATCGCTCTTTCAAAGTAGATTGTACCAATATTTTTTTTATATTTTTGAGCACATTTGCATTGGAATTTCATGTAATAGACAGCATACCAGCTACATGCTCATTTGGCATAATTTACAACTCTATGTATGTTTTTGATGAAGGAACAATGCCCCAAACTTAAAAAAGTAGACTATAGGCTTGTAATATATAACTATATTATTGAGAAATAGGCCTTTTATCTGCCATTATATTGCTGTTAATGACAGACAAGCATTTGGCTGTTATAACGGACACATTTCATGTCATTCTATTTATGTTGTTGTTGTCTGCAGATAATATGGGTCCCAGATGAAGATGGTTTGGCGCCTCTGTATCTTTAGACATTGATGGTTGTCCTGTGTCTTTTGGAGCTGATTTGATTGTGATGATGTGTGAACCTGGCAGTTTATGTCACTGCCTGTAAAACGATGTTCTGGAGGATGAGGGACAGCTACCTTTGTTAGGGGCATTGATATTTACTGTGCACGAATAAATGAAGATCCACCTTTTGAGATAGACTAACTCTGTTCAATTTCATTATTTCTTGGTAATTGTTTGCAGAAATTCCACAACACAAACAGGATCCTTCGTCCGGCGGTCAGTCTTCCATGGGCCATGTGACGCAGCATTTGGCCAGCCTCGTTCCTCCACTCTTTGAGACATAAGGGCTGCCTCACGAGGCCTAGGAGGACAGAAAACGAACGCACTGGGGTCTTTTTCAATTTTGTCGATATATAGGTTTTTTTAATTTATTTTATCCGGACAGAAAAATAAATAAATAAATAGAGATTTTCTGAGCAGGTTTTTGTTCTGACAAGAACCTTTTTGCAGAAGACACTGAGCAATGTATATGGTCTTATTTGCAGTTTTTGATTTTTGATTGCAACGTGAGTTTACTGACATGGATTCATGCTAATAGTAGTTTTATGGAAGTTCAAATGGATTTGGTGGGTTCTAAAAGCTTGAACCTCCCCGAATTAATGTTGGCGATCCCAAATTGTCTAACATAAGAGTTATTCAGATTCAGACAAGACTGGACTCTGACTCCCTCCTCTGCTCTCGCGCAAACAAAACACGGATAGAGTCGAGTTTGCAGCTGTGAGAAAAATGCCTTCATCTCTGCAGTAAGGTCAAGTCACAGGAGAATCACAGAAGGTTCCAGAAAGACCAAACTGTTTATATAAAGCATCAGATATATAGATATATTCAATAGCAAAACCTAGCGACTGAAGAATTATGTTTACCTTTTTCCTTCATGCAGAGCTAATTGTTGTTGTGAGTGCTCTCGTACCTGTACAGGATCCTGGCTGCTCCGACCCTTGACCTCTCACCCTCATTCTGCCACCGCTCTGATCATGGAAAAAGCTGATGCCACAACTGGAAGTATTGAATATACTTTAAAACCATTTGGGGGCTCGTCGGGATTCATTCTTCTTCTGTGTTCTCATCAAGAAGGCCCAGCAGAGGATGTATTTCCTGCGGCAGCTGAGGAAAGCCAAGCTGCCAGTGCAGATGATGGTGCAGTTTTACACGGCCATCATTGAGTCCATCCTCACCTCCTCCATCACCGTGTGGTACGCTGGAGCCACAGCCAGGGACAAACAGAGACTAACAGCGCATCGTGCGTTCTGCTGAGAAGGTGATCGGCTGCAGACTTCCATCTCTGCAGGACCTGTACGTCTCCAGGGCTCTGGGACGAGCAGGTCGGATCACAGCTGACCCTTCTCACCCTGGACATGGACTATTTGAACCACTCCCGTCAGGCAGGAGGCTACGGTCCATCCGGACCAGAACCTTCCGCCACAAGAATAGTTTCTTTCCCTCTGCCGTTGGACTCATGAACACCTCTAAACAACGGCCACTTTGACAATAATTCAAACAATCATTCACTGCACTGACACTTTCTGTAAATCCGTTAATTTACGTGTAAATTTTGTGTTCATAGTAAACCTATTTTTATCTTATAGTAAGTTTTAATAGTTTTTCTTCAATGCATGCCCTATTTGATTCTTTATTATTGTTGTATGTTGCACCAAATCACCAAAACAAGTTCCCATGTATGTGAATTTTGTTCATTGACAATGGCAAGAAACCTTTTCTGATTCTGATTCTGATGGTTTCTTACACCGTGGCGTGACAATCTCATAAATTGGCATTTTTATAATTATTATAGTTGTGATCTTGGTCCGGTTCTTCTGTGTACTTCCATGTTTATTCAAAACGATTGGTAAGATGGAGCCTCTCAGTGTGTGTCTGTTCAAGTGACGGCCATATAAAGACACTTTTAGGCGAAACACAGACACATTAGTGATTCAGACGATGACTCAATCTTTAGAGGAGTAAAAGCTTAGGCCATTCATATTTTCTAGATTGATTATAAAATACTGATGAAAGAGAATGATTTTGAAAATATATATTAATTGGGCAAAATAGAGACTAAAGTTCTTTTGATGATGTTAATTTAGCATGATTTTCCAGAAATCAGCTTAGCTCAACTATCGGGTGTTGAGACCCCTGAGGAACTCCGTATATCAGCTCTGTCAGAATTGCCACCATTAATTCAAACAGACTGGGATTGATTACATATATGCTATAGTTCTGTAGCTACTTTTAAAACTATTTTATGAAAACCATATTTATGTAACTTTGTGTGGCAGTATAGCCTGCAGGCGAGCTCTACCACTTTGGGTCAGACTTGCTTTTGGTTAGCGGCGACTTCAATCAGTCCATAAAAAAGGTCTTTCCCAACTTTTGCCCTTTGACCTCACGCTCTTGCTATGTTTACGCCGCTCGCGCACCTCTCCCAGGTAGTATCCAAAATTCTTTGGATACTACCTTTATGTGTAAGCTTCAGTATTATTTGTAGCGCTGATTTCAGTTTAGATTTAATTTAGTACTTTCTGAACACACAGTGTGGGCCCATGGCCACCACTCCCATTGCGCACTGCGTAGGGCATCAAGTGTTCCAAAGGGCACCACCAGCATGACAAGTTTGGATTGAATGACAATGGCTCATTGTGCAGCAGCTGCACATTACAATTGCAATTAAAAAGTGAGGCTATAGTTGGCCTACTTTGTCTTTAGTTCTTTATCATTTCAAAACTAACTCTAGGACTTTGAGACGCACTCTTGAGATGCACACGGGCAGCTCCACTTTACAAGCCACAGTTTAAACAGACACAGACAGATCAGTGGCACAGTTGAGAGCAGTTTTGACTCTGCAGATATTTTCTACGATCCACAAGGAGAAGAACGGTCTTTGGATGATGAAAACTGATGAAAAAAGAGCGAATAAAACAAGATGTACAATGTGCTGAGCTGCCGCTTCACTGTGGCGTATGCAAGGTCAAAGTGGTTGAACCCCTTGTACAAATGTCTAAATCATGCTTTTTTACCTGCTTGCTAATGCCCGATCTCGTCAGCTCTCGGAAGCTAAGCAGGACAGGACCTGGTTAGTACTTGGATGGGAGATCACTAGAACATCATGTGCCACAGTGGGGAGCTAGAGGTAATTTCATTGTGTACTTAGGCAAGACACTTCACCCACACTGCTTAGTAAAGCAAAGGTAGAAAATCACTATATAAATTCACTGTAATAATTAATATTAATATATGCAACCGAAAGCGTCAATAGTTTACAGTCTGTAGTGTTTTCTAGAGCCTCGATCTGTTCTGAAGGGCTTGGAGTGACATTGGAGCAGGGACATGATTTATGCAATAAAAAAAATCAAAATCAAATCAAAGTTTATTTGTAGAGCACAGTTCATACAAAAGTAACTCAAAGTGCTTTACAACAGTAACAACATATTGAAATCCCAACATAATATAAATCACAGAACAAAAATAAAAGCACACATAATTACTTTAGAATGTAATTAAAATGAATGAATTGCAGATCAAATGCCTTCACTCTAAAGCACAGCTGGAGGTGACGGCTAAAATGTTCTCTTGGGGCGAAGTTGATGATTTCAGTCTTGTCTGAGTTCAGCTGGAGAAAGTTGTTTTGCATCCACACACTGATCTGTTGGATGCAGTGACAGAGTGAATCCACTGGGCCATATTCACCTGCCGTCAGTGAGTGTCGTCTCCATAATTTCTGTAGGACACTCTACTGTTGCGTATTAACTGACCTAACGGCAGCATGCACAGGTTGAATAGAAGGGGTCCCAGGATTGACACTTGGGGCACCCCACAGGTCAAGGCCATGCGGTCTGAGACACAGTTACCGATCTCAGAAAAGTACTCCCTGTTTTCTAGAACCAGTTTGAGCCAGTGATGCCCACCCAGTCCTCCAATCTCTGCAAAAGGATCCCATGATCCACAGTGTCAAAAGCCGCACTCAGTTCTAACTAGACTAAGACAGAGACTTTGTCAGTGTTCAGACGGATGTCGTTTGTTACTCAGAGCAGTCTCAGTGCTGTGATATGATCTAAAACCAGACTGGGAAACATTAAAAAAAAAAATTATTCAAATATAATTATTAAGCTGTAGGTAAATACATTCTCAAGGACTTTTCCCAAAAATGGTAGATTGAGATGGGCCAGTAATTATTTAGCACTGTGGCATCAAGACTGCTCTTCTTTAAGAAAGGCTTAAGGACCGCAGTTTTTAAGGTTCTTGGGAATGTTCCAAATCGAAGCGACATGTTGACTATTGTTAAAATTAAAATAGTTTTAACTTGGTATAGCCACCACTGCCAACACAAGCTAAGCTAAACAACCCTCAGAATACCACATTTGCAAGAAGAATTGAAGAAGAATGATTGACTGTATCAAAAGCTTTTGAAAAGTAAAAAAACAAAAACAAATAAAAACATATCCTGAGAATGCTATAACCACTGCACCAATAACTAAAAGTGAACTGCCTGCCTCATGCATCAGCTCCTCGGTGCCTTGTCCACAGAATCCTCTTTGATCAGGCCTGATTGATCACACATGCATGCATGGGGTAATCTGCAGCAGTAATCACCCTGCTCTCACCTCCTTAACTGCAGCCCACTGGAACTATTGACCTGGATATCGAACGCTACTGCCGGCCGAGTGCTTATCGACGCTCCCACCTCTAAGCACTTTCTCACTATGTAAACACAACAACTATTGGAATATGCTAAAGGCATGGAGAGGACGATTTGAACAAAAGTAGTAGTAGTTGTATCAGGAAGTGGAAATGCAATCTTACTTAGTAGTAGTGTTCATTTTGTTGAATGAAACGTTTGCCTGAATGAAAGGAACATGAGAAGATAAGATCCAAGGAAGAAATGACATACAATTTATGATCGTTCAAACACAAGCTATATGTATATATTTTGTAGTTGACTAAAACTATTAGTATAACTTTTTTCAACTAAAACTTGTCCAAAGCTAAAAGGAATTTCTGTCAAAAGTAGAATTTTTGAGTTTCAAAACGAACGCTGCTTAGTAGTAATAGTTGTAGTAGCAGCGTAATAGCAATGCATATTGAGTGCATTGCACTTTAATAAAAACATTAATTAATTCTAAATATAATCATTTTACAGTTAATAAAAAAGAAAAAAAAAGTATGTTCTCCTGCATGCTTCACTGAGGTTTCAGCTCCAACTTCTTGTCCCAAAAACGATTCAAAACACTAGGCCTTTTCTGTAGTCGACGCCAAATTTGGAATGCCTTTCCTCCCCACATAAAGATTGAACCTTCAGTTGATGCTTTTAAGTCTTGTTTAAAAACACACTTTTATTCACTGGCAATTAACCCGCCATGAGAATTGTGTGGTCCTCTGTCTTTTATTATTTTTTTATTTTATATAATTGTATAATTATATAATTATATTTTATAATAATTTGGTTTTAATTTGATTTGTACATATTTATTCATCAATTATTAATTTTAATTTAATGTGCTTGTTTTGTACTCTTGAGCATGCATCTCATAACTATAACAAACATTAATTGGGCATCTTCTTAATGTGAAAGAACAGAAGTACATAAACTCCCAGTGCCTGTCATTAGTGTTTACCATATACCAAATCTATTCTTTAGCTCATTCTTACTGAATGCAATGACTTTCTCCAACTGTTTAATTTAGGGATCCAAACAAAAGCCGATATTATAAGGAACAGTAATGAAACACAAGGACTGAGGATCATGCTTGTGGCAATGGTGACCCCACTTTTTTAATTATCCATCCATTCATCCATCTTCTTCCGCTTATCCAGGGTTGGGGGGGCAGCAGTCTAAGCAGGGACTCCCAGACTTCCTTCACAGACACTTCATCCAGCTCCTCCGGGGGGATTCCGAGGCGTTCCCAGGCCAGCCGAGAGGCATAGTCCCTCCAGTTTGTCCTGGATTTTCCCTGGGGCCTCTTCCCGGTGGGACATGCCCGTAACACCTCCCCATGGAGGCATCCAGGAGGCATCTGGATGCCCGAGCCACCTCAGCTGACTTTCTCAATCGTTCTGTCTCTCTCTTTCTTCCTCTTTCTCTTTCTCTCTCTCCTTTTTTTTCCTATTGCATAAAACACATACAAGTGCTAATGTGGCTGTAGATCCTTTACACCCCTACAAATACAGTTGTAACAACATCTCTGAAAGGTGTGTTATTTATACATGGAGTAAAGATGATGTCACGGGAACACCAAGTTGCATTGTGGAATTTGAGTAATCAATATTTGAGGTGCTGATGATAAACTAACAAAGATGGCAAACGGATGCCCTGGCGTTTTGGTGCGCCTTGTTTGCTCAAAGCAAGTTCCTAGTTTGTGAATTGTTCACTGACAACGGCAATAAAACTGATTCTGATGATGTGGTGAGGGCCCCCAAGGAAAATTTCACATTGGGCCCCCTGAAGGCTTGGCCCTGCTGCTTTGTATTGGCATTTTGGCAGCTGCTCTCTTAATCCGATGTATTTGTCTGGCAAAAACCTTCTTCATTGTGCCTTTATCTGCACGAATCCGCAAGTGCTCTGAATAAGCTACAAATCTCTTAATAGTACGATGATCACGCGTACGTTTTTGTGAAATAGCTATGGTTTTCATCCCTTGTCAAATGCATTCAACTATTTCATGCTTTTCAGCAATAGAGAGATCCTTTTTATTTCCCATATTGCTTGAAAATAGTGGTCTGTTTAATAATGTGGAATGTCCTTGTTAAGTAGTTTTTCCTTTAAAAGGATTTACCTGGCTAACTAATTGACAAAGGAGTCTGAGATTAAGTTCACTGACCCAAAGAGCCCCGAGACACAATTCCATCCTTGAGTTTGATTGAATTTTTTTTTATAAAAAATTACTTTTATGACACATGACACTTGAACATAATTTGATTCTGAACAGGATTCATCAAACAAGCGTGAATGAATTATTGCAGGTATGTTTTAGATGATTAAAGCTCATAAAAGGCAATTTTCCATGATATATGTCCTTTAAAGAAGAAAACTTATTTTTTTCTTGAGTCGGTTTTAGCAGACCCTCTCCCATCTCTGTGTCGTTAAACTATGTCAACATTAGCTTAACCTTGACCGTTAGCGTAGCCTGCACCTGCTGTTGGTCTTCGTTATCTCGCGCTGCTTGTAAATCATCCATCTCTTCCGCTGAAGAATGAGCTGCTTCTTGTGCAAACTCCACTGTTGTGTGGGTGGCGTTTTGTGTGAGTATATGTTGGTCTGCAGGAGGAGACTGGATGAATAATGCATGACGGACAGGACAGGCATGTGAATTATGACCACTCTTCCTTTTGTATAGTTGAACAAGCAGGATTTTCATTGTCTGGACTGCAAAGTCTACACACTTTTCCAATAGGCCGACTTTGCACAGACCTGGCTCACCTTAGACTTCTGACTGCTACTGATGCACACTTCTGTTGTGATTTGCATTTCCGGTGGGGAAATGCAAATCATTTCCGGTGAATTGATTTGCATTTCCCCATTCACACTGCAGGTCAATTTGAAACTTGTTCTGCATTTAATTTGCATAACTGTAAATAAAAGTCTCATCATGTAATGTTTCCATGTTAAAAAAAAAAAACATTTTACGTGTTAAGTTGGCCAAAATTACACATACACAAATACAGCTGAAAAATGGGAAAGTTGAAATGTTTTGCTTCATTTTCTACTGTAAGAAACCTTATTTGATCTCTTATTTGACCTGGAGCTCTCATTCAAAGCGCACATAAATCAAGCCTGTAAAACAGCCTATTTCCATCTGCGTAATATAGCCAAAATCAGAAAAATCTTACCTAAAAGCGATGCTGAAAAACTAGATTAGACTGCAGTAACACCCTGTTCCCAGCGTGTCCTAAAACCTCCATAAAAATCTTTTAACTGGTTCAAAACGCAGCAGCGAGATTACTAACAGGAACTAAAAGAAGAGAGCACATTACGCCGGTGCTCAAGTCTCTTCACTGGCTCCCTGTTGAGTTTAAAATCAAATTCAAAATCCTCCTCCTGACTTACAAAGCCATAAATTACCTGGCCCCATCCTACCTCAAAGAGGCTATAGTAACTTATCATCCAAACAGAGCACTTCGCTCTCAAAATGCTGGACTTCTGGTGGTCCCAAGAGTGTCTAAAAGCACACTAGGAGGTAGAGCGTTTAGCTACCAAGCTCCTGTGTTGTGGAATCAGCTTCCTGTCCATGTTAAAGAGGCCGACACAGTCTCTTCATTTAAGACCAGGCTTAAAACGTTCCTCTTTGAAATCGCTTATGGTCAGGCCAGTTAGGAACAGAAATAAAAACCTATAGTTCCCAGCTATGCTGCCCTAGGAGCATCTATGCTGGGGGAAGTATGGCAGCTTGAGCACTATCCTCTGCTTCTTACTACTTTTCTATCAAACAGTTTTTAAAATTGAATTTCACTTGCAATTTGTTAATTGCTTTTCCTTCTTCTTCTCCCACTTCCACGACGGGAGTGGAAACAGGCACATCGATGACCTGTGGATCCAGATGCTCCTCAACTGCCTGGAGAAACGGTCTGCCTGGAGAAATGGTCTACTCCATGCAAACGGTTCTTCATCAGCCTTGAAGAACTGGTTCTCCTCCTGAGTGGTTCTCCTCCCACTGTCTATCTGCAAATTGACCTGCAAATTGCACGTCCTCCTGTCCGTCCGAGGGAGTCGGATCTCTTGTTCACTGTGGAACTCCTACAGGTTTCCAACAAAGTTTGGTAGTTTTTCCTGGCCGAGAAGGAGGGTCTAAGGACAGGGGAGCTTGGGACATCTGTCTAAGGACACAGGATTCTGGGGCATTACCAAGTCCCTATGAACTCTGTTTATTCTGTTTTTCACTGTCGCCCCTCGAGGCAACTACTGTTGTGATTTTGGGCATTACAAAAATAAGTTGAATTGAATTAAATTGATTTTTTTGTTTACATATTAGATACATGTCGGTGTAATCCCTCATTCGTCCAGGAGTGTTCCATTGTAGAAAAAGATTCTGTTGTAGTCGTCTGGACTCTGTTTTAGAAACAGTGAGGTGGAGATTCTGAGCAGGGAGAAAAGATGGTTTGAAAGAGGAGTTAAGGAGGCAGTCTTTGTTAAAAAAGAGAATCCTTCCTGAAATCGTAATGAAGGTTTAAGATTCAACCTTCCAGTTGTTTATAATGGTCTGCTGAAACCCTGGAGACGCCCGGGGAATTCGGATGCAACAGGCACTCAAGGTGAGGCAGCCAAATGCCAGGGAACAATAGAACAATAGGCCCATCCCAGTTAAGTTTCAATGAGTCATTAGCAGGAGGTCCCGCCCTGTGGGCAGGGCTTTCACAGAGTAGGATATAAACAGGAGTTCTCAGACTTGTTTCACAGATTGAGAATGACTCTTGGATGAGAGTCGAAACGTTTCGTTTTTTCTAAAACAGAGTCCAGATGACTACAACTGAATCTTTTTCTACAATATCAGATACAATAAACATAATGGACAAAGCAGATTTAGGATATCGTATTAAGTATTTGAATAAACTGGATCTTACAGAAAATTAGCACAAAAAAAAATTATAATCTAAATTTGCCTATTTTATTGAAAACTTTGATAAATTATGCTTAAAATTATTCATTCATTTTTTGCCGCTGGGGTAAACTCTGGACAGGGGCCAGCTCACCAAGGACCAAATCCTTCAGTACGATTAGTCCGAATCTTGTTATGTCCAAGTGTGTGTAGGTGCTACTTCAATGGCGGATCTTTATGTCTCAAAGAAAAACGCATTTGAAGAAAACAGCCTTTGAAGTCACAATGTGCTCAGGTGTGAGATTCAGTAAACACTCAAGAGCCTGCGAGGACGGCATGAGTGACGTGTGCTTGGATTCTCCGCGCTATATCTGGCTGTGTGAAAATGCTTGAAGCCTGAATGTAGTTCCAGTAAATTAAACATTGTTTGTATGCAAATAAACTTAATTAGGTCCTGTTTTTTATTACCATGAGGACATTAGTCTTTATGTTGTGATGCTCTATGCTCTCCCTCTGGCCCTGCAGCCAATATATATTGTTAAAGAAAATATAGATGATAAATGATAATACAGAAACTAATTGATGCCACTGACACAATAACTCTTAAGCTGGATTACCCTCAAAAGAAATATTGTAAATATTCTAAGGCAGAATTAATCACTTTAGTAGTTAGTTTGTTTCTATAGAGTCACGCGAGTAATTTATTTAACTGTCTACAGCTCAAATCTTATTGTAGTACAGAAAAATGACAAAAACTACACCACTAGTACAAAGAAAAAATATTAAGCCCCCAAAATGTTTTACATCTATCATTTATTGAAATTGATATAGTAATTATGGTCATATCAACAAAATCCAACATAAATAAACTACACACGGCCTGGGCTAAAATGGAAGAAAATGGATAGATGTGTATACCTTTAAGGTTATAATAATGCCATTCCTCAGTCCAATACCACCAACTTTTTACATGACATACATTTATAAAGATGTTTTGTTTGCTGCACAAAAGAAAACACATTTCACAGTATTCCCTTGTTTAATCTTTAGTTCAAAACATCACTGTGGTGTTTTATCCTCTGCTCTCACATCATAATTAAAACAGCAGCCTCACAGCCTCAGCCCGGGCTCTGAAGCGCTCTGCTGTCTGCTGTCGCCCTGTGGCAGCGTGCTCCTCTTTGATAAAGTTTACCGCTATACAGTAGAACACAAGACGCCGTTTGATCCAGGGAGAGAGGAGAGGAGGGTGCTGAGGGTGCTAGGCTGTGGGGGGGCGTTGTAAATGTGGGTTAGAGCAGGTGTTTGGAGCGCTTGAAAATGTAAACAATTAATATGGCTGCAAGAGAAATGCAGTGAAATGGAATATGCTGGTACTGCAGTGACTCCCAACCTTTTTCTCCCAGTGATCCCGATTTTACCTCTGGATACATTGGCAATTAAGGCTGTACTCAAAACATTGATATATCATATATATACCAGACTTCTTTGGCGTATAAATTAATCCCTACATCAATCAGTACATGTGTACGTGATATTTACAATCAAATTCATTATTAACTGCAGATTTCTACACTCACTAACCTGTGACTGCTGCAGTGCAGTGACTTCAGTCTTTCTGTAGCTTTAAAAGTGTGAGAGGAGCCCAGACCGCACACCGTGCAGTGCGGTGGTACCGGCGGAGGTGCGCTCCAGATCCTTTTTGTTGGATTCAGTATTCCCCGGACTGCCGCAGCCCACCGCAGGCCTTTTCATTGAAGTTGTCAAATCGAGGGGAGACAAACAGGAAATCATATGAGTGGTGAAGTGTATCCAGCAGTTTTTCTAAATCAAACCGATCTATTCACTCTACTACCTTTCCTACCTTCACACATGTACATTACATTTTAGCTGGTGTTATGGGGTCACTAAGTGTGTTGTGCCGCATCAGATCTGTTATTTGAGACCATGGACCACGAGAGATAAATTGAAATAAAAGTAAATAGTGCTTTTGTTTACGGTGAGTTATTGCATGAACTTGTGGTGTCAGACCCTGTGACAGCAGCACTGCAGTGCTCTGCTCCTCATGTGAGCAGCACACTGACACCAGACCGCTCAGGCACACCAACAGTAGCTGGGCCGGGTGCTTATTCATTCACACTGTAATGTATTCAGATATTATTGGCAATTTGAGATTGAAATTCCAATGCATTTTCTTTCTACACATACATATACAGTACATATCAGGATATGTTGATACATATTGTATTATGAGATACTAGGCGACACCCAGCTGAAAATATCCTTCTTCTACCTGATAAAATACTGTGCAAATAAGAAAAATAACCCTAACCCTTATTTTCAACGAATAAAGATGTTATAGCACAGTAATGATCAGGAAATACTTTATAGAAGAAATTAACATGCCATCCATTCATTCAAATCTAGTTTGGACATTGTTTGTAAATAGTGTATATATTTCTAATTTCTATTTAAAAGGCTTGCTTGTTTTTTTATTCCGTTTTAGGGACTTTTCTGTCATGGGACGACAGATGGCCTATTCTGTCATATTTACAGAAATGTTTATTAATAGGCATTGTCCCCTGAAATAAATAAATAAATAAATAAACCCCCAGAATATTTGGGATGCGCCTCACAGATTAGGAATGATAAATAAAAAATATCTCTTTGTCTCTCACCCTGTAGATTATGGCAATAGTTAAGGCACAGGAAGAAAGAAAAGGTTTTATTTGTACAGCTCAGAAATTATGGTCTTGAAAGAGGAAATCACACGAGCTTTTTACTTTTACATATAAAAGCTTTATTCCCCTTATTCCGTCCCACCCCCTTCTGCCTCTTTTTGCCATGGATCAGCACTTCTGTTGTAATCGCACTTCCAGTCGAGCAAGAACTTTGTTCATTTAAGTGGAGAATGAGGAAATGTCTCGCTGCTAAAACATGCTATAAAGTCGATTGATTTGTGTAAAATGTCCAATATTCGTGCTGCCCAGTGGTCGAGTGGTTGAGCAGCACACGTATGCCAGGCTCCAGGTGTTGTGAGTTTGAATCCCAACTCCGACAATTTAATGCACGTCCTCCTTTCTCTCTCATGTCCCATTTCACACTGTCCTCTCCTGAAAGACTACGGGCCAAAAAAAAATGGCAATGACAGGGCGAAGACACGCAGGCTAAAGTGAGCGTCCTTTATATATATTCTAACAATATGGACTGAAGTGACATGTTACGTGAAATTAAGAAGAAAATTTGTTATTTTAAGCAAAAACTCCTTATTTGTTATTTGTTTATTAACATATTTGTTTATTTATTTATTGTTATAACATTTATTTAAAAAAATTGGGTGTGCTTTTAAAAATGGTTTACGAAATGTAATTAAATATTAACCGATTACTCGAAGAAAATAATCAATACATTACTCGATTACTAAAATAATTGATAGCTGCAGCCTTACTGCACTATTTACTTTTCATATCAGTTCAAGCAGAGGTTGAAAGACAATAATGACACCAAAAGTGAAATTGTAATAGTCAAGTAGTTGCAATGCATTTGGTAGAAAGCTCATTGGTATCGGTATCAAATCTATAATGCGATACTTGCCATAATATTACTTGGTATTGTATCAAATAAAAAAAACTGTGGTATCAAAAACCATGAAAGTCGATTTTGCATACGGAGTACAGCCCCTTTAGTAGTACTTTGTTGTTACCATGAAATAGTCAGTTGCCCCAAAGATTTGAAACCCCTGCAAAGCATAATCCATCTTGTATAATTTGTGTTCTCCTTACTCTGCTAATGAGAAGATTCCCAGCTGTCCTGCATGCGTTCTCCAGCTCCGTATGCTAATCACCTCACTGTTTGCCTGTTCCATATTATCACTCCGCCGCCGCCGTGGAGTGTGACTGGGGGATATTTCACCGTCCCAGCGGGAGGTCTGCAAATGAACACTGCACTAAATGAATGCTTCACTCCGCAGCGCTCTAACTTTACTCCTGTGTTTGCCGTCTCTCTCGCTCTCTCTCTCTCTGTGCATGCGGTAAATTAATTAACACTGCAGAATACGTCCTAATGATATTTATCCTGCCAGTGTAATTGGCTAATTGTGCCTCTCTAAAGGAGCATACAGTGGGTTTTGGAGGCGAAGTGTGCGGGGTTTGTGGAGAGATGTGTTTTATTATTTTGGGGTTATTAGAGATGTTTTGATGTTGGGAGCATCATTAGTCCCAGCCTGTGCAGGAGGAGGATTCACTTTCTGCTGGTCTTGTTCCTCTGGGACGTGTGCAAAGGGATGTCGGACAATTAGGCAATGAGGAATTTAGTCAGAGTTAATTTTACATTAAAGTTTGGAGGAATGGAGAGTGTAAAAGTTGAATCCTAAGTTGGAGTCTTGTGATGGGAGACCGGTAATGTGAATTTTGTCGCAATATTGCAATATAATTTATCATTCCCATTAATGTGTCCAATAAAATGTTTAAGATGCATATTTTGAAGAGCCTACATAAAGTAAAATCTGTTTTGCCCCAGTACAGATACATTGTGAAAATGAGACCACTGTGTACTATCTGCATGTCTTTATGGAGCGTTTTATTCTCTGCGAGGCAGGAAGTTAGCATGCTAATGTTGTGAAACGTGCTTATAAACAAAAAATCCATTTGATTCTCGAAATGCATTAGGAAAGTGATCAATATATTTGGACTGCTGCAGTTTAATAGTTTAAAATTAACTCATTCTTTTTTTCAGCATTAGAGTGTAAAAATCAGGTAGAGCACCTATAAGCCTGAGCTCAGACTGCACGCGGTGCTCCTGTGCAGTAGTCGCAAGCATTTTAATGCATTAAAAGCAACAAGAAGCACTCCGACCACATGCCACGCACTGCGGTCGAGCTGGTGGAATGCTGGATTCTTCCCCTTGGAGTTAATGTTGATGGGACGCCGCAGCCCCCTGTAAGCATATTTCCTATATTAATGATTAGTTATTGTGTGAGCAAATGATCTTGCAAGTGCAGCAATCAAACCTGAATATTTTATTTTACAATTCTATAAATACTATACATTTATTATTTACTTAATTACTATAAGCGTTAAAATACTGGTCTAATGCTGAAGTCCGCTGCTACAGGCATTCAAACCCGTCTTCGTTCCTTTGCTTCTCACTCCCTTCAGGCCAAACTGGATGCAGAGCCAGGCAGCAGAGGGGCTAAACAGCGACACCACAGGAGGGACAGAAGGCAAACACCACAAAGCAAGCGCAGCAGCAAGAGCGGCAACAGGAAGCAAGAAACAGCGGCAACAGGAAGCAACCGCAGCATGCCTGGTGCTGCTCCTGACCACTGCTGACACCTAGAGAAATAATTTGTTAAAGATTCCCTAAAAATAACCTTGTTATCTCAAAAGTTCAATAACATAGGCCGAATAGCCTACCAATTTAGAGGAAGTGATGCATGTAGCCCACGGCGTGAGGCCAAACAAGAGGCCGAGCAGGCGGCCAAACAACGGCACTGGAAGGAACACGTTCTGTAAGATGGTGAATACTAATGGCTTAAATTTGGAACACGAGATCCAACTGGAGCACGAGGACGAGTGGCCAACACCAGGACCCGGAAATGTGTGTGGGCAGAAACGGGGGAGCAACGAGAAAGGGAGCGCTTATAAAGCCCACCCGTGCCGCCAGGTGCTGGGCAAACGCACCCTCGGCACAGGCTCCAATCACCGTCTTACCACAATAGCACGTTTGCTCATTTTGTTCATGTGTTTCTCCGATTGATGGATACCTGTGGAATGGAGTTTTGGCTGAAACAAAAATAGCTATAATAAGAACATAGATGACGGGGATCGGGCCGACTGCCAAGGACTGGACTGAAATCACTTTGGACATTTATAAAATGTAAAAACTTTTGCAATACATTTTTAAATGGAGAAATTGATCAAACATTGGGACGGATTGGACAATTACATTAGAGGACATATGTTACTCTTATTCTTTTTGTTTTTGTCTTATCAATGTAAGATACTTTTACTGCCATACAAATTGGTGGCGGAGAACAGTCATACAGCACCTTTTAGATGTTTCCTGCACCAAATGTGGGCGGGCGCGTTTGACGCTCCATGTTTCAAGGACGCTTTGATTCCCTGTCTGTGTCTCCACATTTAGACCATGGCAGACGCTGGGCCCTCACCTGAAACCCACACATCTGCTGCTGGCACCTCCTCCAGGACTCTGAATGTGAGGAGGTGTGAAGATGCTGACACACAGTCATCACACACATGGACGCACACGTGTTAGCACCTGATAAGTAAGGTCACTAAATACACAAGGATCAAGTCCTCCTCACCCTTGTCTGTGGTTCAGTTTAGGGGTGTTCTTGGTTAACCAATTTACCGTCACTAGAATCAGAAAAAGGTTTGTTGCCATTGTCAATGAACAAAATTCACAAACATAGGAACTTGTTTCGGCTTTAAGGTGCAACAGAAAACACTAAGCAATAATAAAAACAACACATATGAAATCAAAAGGGCATGCATTAGGAAACTATTTAAAATGACTATAGTATAAAATAAAAATAGGCTTACTATGTATTCAAGAATTTACAGTTAAATTTCCCTGCTGGGCCTTCTTCATGAGGGAGCTGATGGTGGGCTCCCACTTGAGGTCCTGAGTAATGGTGGGGCCAAGGAAGCGGAAGGAGTCCACGGTGGTGATGGGGGAGTCGGATGGGGGAGCCGGTCCACCTCACTCCTGAAGACAGACTCATCCCTGTCTGAGATGAGCCCGATGAGGGTGGTGTCGTCTGCAAACTTGATCAGCTTTACGGAGTTGTGGCTGGAGGTGCAGCAGTTTGCGTACAGGGAGAAGAGCAGAGGAGAAAGTACACAGCCCTGTGGAGAGCCTGTGCTGATAGTCCGAGTGTCTGAGACATTCTTCCCCAGCCGCACGCACTGCCTCCGATTCGTCAGGAAGTCAGTGATCCACCTGCAGGTGGCGTCAGGCACGTTGAGCTGGGAGAGCTTGTCCTGGAGCAGAGCAGGGAGGATGGTGTTGAATGCAGAGCTGTCCACAACCAGGATCCTGGCGTAGGTTCCCGTGGAGTCCAGATGCTGTAAGATGAAGTGGAGTGCCAGGTTGATGGCGTCGTCTACAGACCTGTTGGCTCTGTAGGCAAACTGAGGGGGGTCCAGCAGGGAGGAGGTGAGGGACTTGAGGTGGGGAAAGACCAGGCGTTCAAATGACTTCATGACTACAGACGTCAGTGCCACAAGCCTGTAGTCATTAAGTCCAGCGATCCGGGTCTTCTTGGGGACAGGAACAATGATGGACAACTTGAAGCAGGCTGGGACGGGGCATAACTCCAGGGAGGTATTAAAAATGTCTGTGAAGATGGGGGTCAGCTCTTCTGCCCAATGTCTTAAGAGAAACACCTTCTGGTCCAGCAGCTTTTCAGGGGTTGGATTTCCGAAATAGTCTGTTTACATCTTGTTCTTGAACTGAGAGAGTGGTGGGGGAGGTGGGGGGGGCCGGGGTTAGGTTGGCAGAGGTGGACACCGTGGGGGAGGGGGTGGTCACATCAAACCTGGAGTAGAAGGTGTTAAGTTGCTCATCCAGTTTTTTGGTCATTTCCCGCATGGGAGGCTCGGGGCTTATGATTAGTGAGAAGCCACAGCCCTCTCTACACAGAGGCGGGGTTGTTGTCAGAGAACTGCTGCTCCAGACGCGTATTGTAGTCCTGTACACCTCTTTGCTAAATCTATACTAAGTGCTTAACCGAGTGGAGACAGTTTGCCCAGTTAGCTGTCTCCACTCGTTTCATTTTGCCTTGTTTTCCACTTGTAATTACACAATTGTGAAACCAGATGGTGCTCACGCTCCCTCATACGATCATGACGTCTCACTCTGAAGTCTGAAACTCCAAAACAGTGCATTTATCTCATAACGACTACGCAGACACTGCAGTATTTATGGACTCATCTTAATCATTCATGGTTTATTTAACATGGATTCACATTAGGATTCACATTAGCAGAGGAAAGCCCAACATTAGCAACTTTACAATGTAACTTTTAAATTAAGAGTGCTTGATTCATAATCACTACAACAGAGCGTCAAAACAACGTTTGTGGAGCTTTTATTCAGCTGTGTTATGCACAGTTCAAAGACCTTTCATGGTTGCGCTGCGTTGTGTTTACTCTCGTAACGCAATATGGTCCAATCATGACCCGATACAGTGAAAAGCATAATAACAACAAAAAAAGCACTGCTCCAACTATCAGTTAAAGAAAAAATATATAATTATAGTCCATTTCTTTTTGTAAATCTCAAAATCACACAGCAGTTCACTTGGGGGGCTTCTAAGATGTTTTGTATTTTACCAGCAGAAAATCTGCAATGAAACAGTAGGAGAAAGGGGGGGTCCAGGTCAGGGGATGGGATCGTGGCATCTAAAGCTGTTTTTTCCACTGGCCCTGGTCCCCCTGACTGGTTCACTTTGGACCCTCTCATTTTCATGAGGCCAATCTTGGCGATTTACCGATACATGTGAGACATTGATTGCAATTGTTGGCGAATCTCCTCCCAAATAAACTTGGATAACTACACACATTCAAAAAAAGGGGTAAGGGTTGGGAATCACCTTTTCCCTGATATTTGTTTCTGAGCTGAAGTAATAATATAATTGTTTTTCTAAAAGAACGGCAAATGTTTTGTTTTGTGACCCACTGTATTGTGTGCTCCCAATCCTCCTTGTAAACGTTTTCCCACTTCTCTTTCCCATGTGCTCTCCTCTTTACCGAACAGGATGCCATTGTATAATTTGGAAATTATTTTGGTGGGGAATATTGATTTTATTAGTGACATATGTGTTTGTGGGAACCTCTGGTCAACTGAGGGCATTTTAACATCCTGAATTAATTAATTCTTCACCTGTTTATAGTACATGTGGAGAAATGAAGGGCCCAATCCATGTTTTTGCTCTGACAAATCTTTGAAGTGCCTCCGTGGAACAAATTAAATATAATTAGTTAGACCTACGCCAGTTACGTCGCCCGGATTGGCGTTACCGGGGCCCCACCCTGGAGCCAGGCCTGGCGTGGGTGCTCGACGGCGAGCGCCTGGTGGCCGGGCCTTTCCCCATGGGGCCCGGCCGGGTGCAACCCAAACGAGTGACGTGGGGCCGTCCTCCCGTGGACCCACCACCTGCAGGAGGATCCGTAAGGGGCTGATGCGGAGGGATCTGGGCGGCAGTCGACGGCAGGGGCCTCGACGACCGGATCCCGGACGCAGAGACTAACTCTGGGGACAAGGAACGTCACCTCGCTGGGGGGGAAAGAGCCTGAGCTTGTGCGGGAGGTTGAACGGTTCCGACTAGATATAGTCGGCCTCACCTCCACGCACAGTTTGGGCACTGGAACCCATCCTCTTGAGAGGGGCTGGACGCTCCACTTCTCTGGTGTTGCCTGCGGGGAGAGGCGGCGGGCTGGCGTGGGCTTGCTTATTGCCCCACAGCTCAGCCGCCATGTGTTGGAGTTTACCCCAGTGAACGAGAGGGTCGCGTCCCTACGCCTTCGGGTTGGGGACAGGTCTCTCACTGTGGTGTAGGCCTACGGGCCGAACAACGGTGCTGAGTACCCGGCCTTCTTGGAGTCCCTGGGAGGGGGACTTCAACGCCCACGTGGGAAACGACAGTGACACCTGGAGAGGGGTAATTGGGAAGAACGGCCCCCCTGATCTGAACCCGAGCGGTGTTCAGTTATTGGACTTCTGTTCTTGTCACGGACTGTCCATAACGAACACCATGTTCAAGCACAAGGGTGTCCACCAGTGCACGTGGCACCAGGACACCCTAGGCCGGAGGTCAATGATCGACTTTGTTGTCGTGTCATCTGACCTCCGGCCGCGTGTCTTGGACACGTCGAGAGGAGCCAGCTGATGTGGCTCGGGCATCTGTTCTGGATGCCTCCTGGGCTTCTCCCTAGGGAGGTATTTCGGGCATGTCCCACCGGGAGGAGGCCCCGGGAAAGACCCAGGACACGTTGGAGGGACTATGTCTCTCGGCTGGCCTGGGAACGCCTCGGGATCCTCCCGGAGGAGTTGGAGGAAGTGTCTGGGGATAAGGAAGTCTGGGAGTTCCTGCTTAGACTGCTGCCCCCGCGACCCGGCCCGGATAAAGCGGAAGAAGATGGATGGATGGAGTTTATCCTTTCGAAAAGATTCGATGTAAAAAATTTTAAAAATGACATTGCTAAATTCCCGGATAGCCACGCCTGTGGTCGCATAAATGGCCGGTCCAGACCAAAAAGTCCAGGTCCGATTTTTTCTCCTAGTCCAGCCCCTCTTTCTGCCCCTCCCCTGGACGTGTGCATCGTGGAGGAGAGCAGCGGTCTGTCCCAGTACAAAGATGGCCGCGCTCCTCTCACGTGCTTAGCATTCAACAGTCGAGACTAGAGCGAAGCCTGTTCTCCCAGTCTGCTCACCTGCTTTCATCTGAGCGCCACAGATGAATATTGCAAAGCCTGGCTCTGTCCCACACTCCTCACTGAAGCTGCTTTCTTCTCTGCATCATCAGGGGAAGAAGTAAGCAGGTTTGTGAAGGCTGGTGGACGGTCCTGGGGGGCCTTGGTTTTTTGAATACATCAGGCTGGTGGACTGTCCTGGGGGGCCGTGCAGAGGGTCCCAGCTGTAATGGTGATGGGGCGGGACGGAGCTGGACTGTTGAATTTTAATGAGTTCTAGAGGTAATTTATTTCATGCACGACTTTGTCCACCTTATGCAATCCACACACATGGATGCACAGGACTCCATCATTTATTTAACATGATGTATGGCTGCAGACTGTCAGACACTGCAGGTGTGAGGGAAAAACACGATTAGAAACATTTCCTATCATTCTGTTTTAATGTGGAACTAAGTCAAAAATAACAAAATAGTATATCTTAAAAATGTAAAATTGTTGGCACATTAGGTTATTTTTTAAAAAGTAAATCAGTTTTTGATTTGTTTTTGTGATGTTAAACACTCAATATCAACATTTAACAGCCTTTAACTAGTGTAGAAATGGATAAACCACAGAGTAAAGCTGAAAAAGGGCCTGGAGGGTGAAACGGTGTGGTTCCCGTGAATGAGCGCAGATCACTCGCCAGCTGATGTTTATGACCGCGGAGCATAGACCGACGCCGCCTCGCTCCGCTCAAACAAACCAAAGACACCGTGGAGATCTCTACTTCAACATCATACGCTCCGTGAGGAAATAAAGGTTGTGTGTGAGCACTAAAAATATGGACCAAATATTTCACCAAACCACAATAAAGCTCTAATAAACGCCAACCCCAGCAGCTCACATTTCACAATAAGAGCCAGATTTGTAAAATCACAAAATTATTAAAAATTCTTCAAATCAAAAGTGTGATTGATCTGATTCTTTTTTATCAATCGACAACACTCCATTTTGCTAAGCTCGGGTCCTCTCCCAGAGGTCAGTGAGCTTGAGGGTTCTGCATGTGTGTGTGTGTGTATGTGTATATGTGTGTATATATGTGGGTGTATTTATCGTACATGGTCACCATTTCTAACCGCTACGTGTCTTTTCCAGTCCACAGGCCACTAGTTGAATCCCCCAGGCTTAAACAGCCGTATGTCAGCCCTCTCTCAGCCCCTCGTCTTGCCAGTCTGTGGGGAGGCCTATACTCTGC
This sequence comes from Chaenogobius annularis, assembly GCA_015082035.1. Lineage (NCBI taxonomy): Eukaryota > Metazoa > Chordata > Actinopteri > Gobiiformes > Gobiidae > Chaenogobius > Chaenogobius annularis. Next base: position 172,785 of record BJKM01000756.1, read on the forward strand.
TCCAGTCTGACACCAAAGTACACAGATAAAAGATAATTGCCTGGCTTGACTCCCCCATTGATATGAAAATAAGGTTTTAAATTATTCAGCTGGCTTAAAGGTTAGTTGAAGGTTGTTACCGGCAGACAGGACTTTGAAATCATTGAGAAAAAAACTCTTTAAGACCATGGCCAGAAGGTGAGCAGTTTTTCTTGAAAGGCTAATTTGCAGAGCAGGCAGTGGAGTCATGTAGAGAACAAACCACAAAAGCCTCTCGGGGGGATAGAAACACACGAGAACTCAGATATTAAAGGCCAAATTACAGTGCCTTCTCCATAGAGACACCTCCGGCTGGAAATAAGTCTGTCTTCCACGCTTGTTGATCTCGTTTTCTTGTATTATGTCTGGTACTTCCTGCTTGGAGAGAGGAGTGGTGTGTGTTTGCTAACAGACAAGGGGCAAAAGAGAGCGAGTGTGAGTAATGGTACTAGTCTCAACACAAAATACAAGTCATTTTACATCTTAGTAACAGGCTAATCACCCAAACACACAAACTTTATTCTTACTCGGTGTACATGTCATTATCTGATGTTGTGAACCAGCTATAATAATAAATTGCACTTTTAAAGAATGCATTTTTTAAATTTACATGCATTCAACAAAATAACCAAAGAATAAACATACACATATTTTACATTTGTCCTGTCGTGGTTGTGTTTGGGTGTTTTGTGTGTGCGATTGTTCCTTGCGTGTAGGAGCTGTATGTGTTGTGTCGTGCATGTTGAGTATGTGTTGAGTAGTGGTCAACCTTTGTTCTGCCGTTCCTTTCTTATTGTTGAAGAATGAACAATAGTATTGATTAGATTGGGGCGGCGTTTGAGGGTTGTTCATGGTGCAAATAATTCGTTATTACAGGAGGGATTTGGAGTGGATAGGATTGTTTACATTTACAATATGCACAAGGGATGCATGGTAAATGTGAATGAATGAGAAGAATGAGCATGTTCAACTCATTATTACGCACAGCCTTCTCCATTCACACCTATTGTTGTTTATGTGTCCAGTGTAAACTAATTAAAGTGGTCTCCTCTAAACCAGGACAGTTAAAGAAGTTTCACGACACATAATTCCAGTCTGTCATAATGGCGGACAGGGTTCCAAAAAATCCCTCATGAGCTTTTTTTATCCGTCATTATATTTTTACTGTGACAAGTGATACACGAAGGGCGTCTGGGGCTTTTTATTTTAAATGATCTCAATATGAAGTGATATTTCTTTGTTACAGATGTAAAATAGGAATGTATGCTATTTGAGTGCAGAGCACACAGACATGCTCATCCATCTCCTCCTCTGCCACACTCCTCTGTACTACATCTTGTACAAACTGGTGCTTAAGTAACAACGCAGTAAAGTGAGGCAATATTCATGTTTTTATACTTCTACATTTGCATAATCAGAGAATCAGACAATCAGAATCCGAAAAGGTTTATTGCCATTTTCAATGAACAAAATTCAGAAACTTAAGAACTTGCTTAGGTGATTTGGTGCAACATACAACAATGAACAATAATAAAAACAACAACATATACAAAATAAAGAAGGGCATGCATTAAAGAAAACTATTTAAATTTTTATAGGATAGAAAAAAAATTGGCTTCCCATGTACACACAAGTTTACAGTTAAATTTACAGATGTGGGTGCAGAAAGTGACAGTGCAGTGAGTGAATGGTTAAATTGCAGTTAAAGTGGCAGGTGTTTAAGAAGTGTTCATGAGTCCAACGGCAGAGGGAAAGAAACTGTTCCTGTGGCGGGAGGTTCTGGTCCGGATGGACCGTAGCGCGGCCCAATACATCAGAGAAAGCTGAAATTCAGTGCATTATTTGAAGTTTTTTCAAGTTATGTTGATGTGTAAAAGTAAAGGCAATAGTTTGATTTGAAAAAAAAATCTATCAATGACAGAGAATTCTCGGGAAATGTTACCTCTGGTTATAATATATATATATATATATATATATATATATATATAGCTTAAAACCTTCAAATACCTTATAATGACATTATTTTGTATCGTTTTGGCCATCGGGTGGCACAAGTCTGAGACACATGGGCAAAAGGCATTCTAAAGCTCGTTTTCAGACATGGCCTGACCACTGGAAGGGCCAATCAAATTTCACGACTGGAGGCACCCTTGTGTGTACAGACTGACCCTTACCTTTGTTTTCCTGCTGGAATCAGGATCCTGGTAATTAGCTTGAAGATAAGCAGACTGCACTCCCTGTAGCAGTATTGGTTCCTAATCAGCACCGTAAATTCATTTGTACGAAAGAGGGAATAAGTTGTCTGAAACGCATGCGGTCGGCAGCTCTTGCCTTTTTTAACGACGATATTGCTCGATATCCGCTACTATACTTCCGCCTTAGTGAACAGGACATAACACTGTCTTTTGCGTGCAGTCGTACTCAGGCCGGCGCAGATGAGGACGTGTAAAGTTCTAAAGCCAAACACAGCATGCAAACTTTAGCACTAAACCAAGTGACGATGTGTTGGGCGTGTAAATGAGTAGAGGGGTTTTCAGGGACACACTTGTCCTGAAGGACCGGATGGGACTGAGGACATCATCTGATGGTCTCCATGGAACTGATCACAGCAGGAGCTCAGGACAAGTAGGTGTAGTCCTTCATTCTTCCAGGAGTATTCCATTGTAGAAAAATATTCAGTTGTAGTCCTCTGGACACAGTTTTTTAGAAAAATGAAACGTTTCGACTCGCATCCAAGAGTCATTGTCAGTCTGCGGCTCGAGTCTGGGAACTCCTGATAAAGGGTGTTTACAGTTTCACTTGAGACTACTCGTCTTTGTTCCTAACAGCCCTTTAATGTAAACGGACTGTCCCTCACTCACTGAGTACCTAATTAGCATCAGAATGGCCAGGGTGTCTCCTGCACTATAACTTAAAAACACTATTATACACGACCAGTAGGTTCTCTCTTTCTGTTTAACTCCTCTTTCAAACCATATTTCCCCCCTGCTTAGAATCTTCACCGCCATGTCTTCAAACGAGTGGTTCATGGGTTTAAGATGAAGATGCACGACTCTCTGGGGTCCTGAACTTGCGTGTCTTCTGTGCTGATAAAGCCTCTTGTGAAGTGGCTGTTTAGTCTCCCCTTTGTACTGCTCTTTACAACTTTCTTCACTGCATTGGATAGAAAACACTATATTGCTCTGTTTTTGTCTCGACATCTTGTCCTTAGGGTGAACCAGTTTTTGTCTTTAAGTTTTTGTCTTTAACAAATTTCCCTTTTGTTCCTTTTGTCCTGCTTTTTGGTTCTCTTCACTTTGTTAACAGTCCAAGCAGGGTACCCACAGGTTAGGAGGGCATTCCGGACATGTTTTTTCCTCTTTCCTTTTGCCCTCTGAGCTGGTGGGCACTTCCTGGCGCTGTGTTGTAATGTCCGGATCACTCCCAGCTTGTGCTGTAGTGGGTGGTTAGAGTCAAAGAGCAGATACTTATCCGTGTTTGTTGGTTTCCTATATACTTTTCCTATATTTGGAGCTTTCCATCCTCTCCTCTGATAGTGGAACAATCAAAATAGGCCAAGCGGTTCTCCTAAGCATCTTCTCTTGTAAACCTAATATTCAGGTCCACCGCATTGATGTGCTCTGAGAAGGCTTCAGGTTCTTGTTTTTTGATCGTCACAAATGTGTCATCCACCTAGTGGTACCAAAGACTTGGAGGAGAACCTGAAAAGGAGGTCAATGCCTTCTCTGCTGCAGATACAAGTTGGCCACAATGGGAGAAACGGGAGAGAGAATCTGTCTGTAGAAGTGTCCCCGGAATTGAAACTTTGTGGTGTTCAGACATATGTCTAGTAATTTCCCACAAGGAAACTTGGTCCTTGCCTGTAGGGTGGTATCCCGCTGCAGTCTCATCCTCAACGCTGCTACTACCTCAGAGATCGGGATGCAGGTGAAAAGGGACACAATATCCTGCGAAACCACATTTGTCAAAACTCAAGGCCCGCGGCTCAGATGTGGCCCGCCAAACGTTTTAATCCGGCCCATTATTATTTTTGACACCCCAAACCATTAGATAATTTGAGTCCATTAGGAGATATTTCGCTTTGTCCACAAAATTCGGTGTATTTTCTACTTGGTGTTCCGAGTTCCCCACCAATGCTGTCAAGATTGTTGTTAAATGCTTGGCCACATTGTATGTGATTAAATCGGTGCTGCACGTAATGGGTCTGAGTGGAATATTCTCTTTGTGGATTTTTGGAAGGCCAAGCTCAGGACAAGTGTGTCTCAGAGAGACAGACAGAGCTGAAGAGAAGCAGCAGGCTGAGGATGGATTGAGTCAACATTGAATGACAAAATGACACATGAAAACCAAGGAGTGCAGCATTACACAACAATAGCTTTCATACTAATAATAATAATGCTTTTGCCTGATTCTATTAACGTGAGTTTAAGCTGAATTCATCTTCTGTCCTTGAATATCTGTGCTGATCTATCCTTTCTGCTTATCCACACTGACACAAGGTTTCATAAGGTGAGGTCTGTTATTCAAAACAAATAAGAAGCAAAAGACACCACTGTGTACGTACCTGTAAACGAAGTCCGTGCGTTCCGTGGATGCGATGGGAAACCATTTGGCTCAATTCATAGATGACACATTTGGCTCTGAACCACTATTATGATTTTAAGTAAAAGACTCGCGGCAAATATATTAGACAATCAGAAACAATCAATGGTGTTAAAATTGCCTGCTACGCAGTTGATTATTTGACTAAACCAGAAACGTTCATACCTACTGAGATGCATCACCTTCATAATATTGGTCTAATGTGTTGATAAAAACTAAATAAAAACAAAACAAAACCTGAAATTTCTTTTTACTGGTGACCCCCCTTGACTTTTAGAAAGACCTATCCATTTAAATGGCAAATGGACTCTCTTGAATATTTAGGCATAGTTCTCCATAAAGATTTGTCAACAAGTTTAGCAAAACATTTTCCATTTTAAAGAAAGAATTTGAGTCTAAATCAAAGGATTGAAAATATTGAAATTCATGTTTTTCCCAAGCGTCTATTTATTCCAGACTCTCCCAATTTTCATACCCAAATGGCTATTTGATGAGTGGAATAAAACAATCTCAATATTTGTATGGCAATGCAAAAAAACTGGTATCAGATTCAAAATTGTACAACTGTCTAAAGAAAAGGGGGGTTGGGGCTTATAGAGTCTTTATTTTGGCTCAAATCTTAGCATTGCTGTCCTGGTGTGACCCAGAATATGAAGCTCAGTGGAAAAATATTGAGTGTAACGTGTTACCAGAGGTTCCAGGCAGATGACAAATGGTTGGGTCATGCGGAGTATACTCCTGGCTAAATTTTTTACTTACTAACTCTAAAGAGCAAATCAAAATATACAAACCAAACAATTACGTTACTATCTGGTTGGCTTATGATCAAAGTTTTACAACAAACAGCATCCATCTCGGATTTAAACTCTGGATAACGCGTTGCTAATGTAAAAGAATCATTTGACTTAGAGAAACAAGACTTTTACAGGTACTTACAAATAAGGAGTTATCACAACCAAGAATTTAAACAAAGCATCCTGTATAATCCTCTGATAAAAATGTAGACATAGAAATTCCGTTGTAGTTAACTGAACACTGGTTTTTTTTTATGATGTTTTGACTCGCATCCAAAAGCCATTCCCAATCTGTGGATCTAGTCCGAGAACTCAGATACTTATCCTTCTCTGAATAGGCCTGCGGAACCTTCTGATAATAGCCTGTCCTGTTTTTGTTTTAGGATTCTCTTTTGGGATTCTCTTTGTTAAAAAATAGGGCTGTGATCAACAAAGAATATTGGTTTCAGGTGAAACTCACATTGTAAACAAAAACAAAAAAACAGGAGTTCTCAGACTTGTTTCACTGATTGAGAATGACTCTTGGATGAGAGTTGAAACGTTTCGTTTTTTCTAAAACAGAGTCCAGATGACTACAACTGAATCTTTTTCGACATTTACAATATACCTACTGCCAGTGAGATTTTGCTGGCGTCTTTTTGTGGGGGCTGTTTCTTCGTCCTCCGACTCGCCGTCTGATTCGGCTAAGCTGCCAAAAACCCGTGAGTCCTCGGCTGATCGCCTTCACCACCCAAATCAACCTCATCAATGTTTCCCACACTCATCCCACACCAGTCAACTTGGTGGGTGTGGAAGTTAGAGGAAGAATTATTCAAAATGTGTTTAACCGTTTTTATTTCAGTCGAATTGCAATTAGATGTACAATTCTGAAAACCGTCACCATCACCGTGTCACAACACCCATTTGTCACCTGGACAAGACATATATTATAAAGACATCAGTCATTACAGATGATTTTCTAAAAATTAGAGCCAAATCCATCTTGGATTTTGGATTTGTAATTTCTGTAGAATATCTTTTCCTTTCTTCTTTAACATCCTATAACTTCTCATCTCTAAACCTAAGAAGTTCTATACCTGGGTTCAATACTTCTTACGTAAACTGTAGGGGCTAATCCATTTTTTGCAGGTACGTTTGATTTGAGGGATTTGGTCTGATGAGCGATTCTCTCCCCAGCCCTCCGCTCTTCACGGGGAGTCTATTGATTAGCTTCAGTTCCTGCCGCGCCATCATTTCCCTCTCATTCTTTCATTAGCTGTGAGCCTGCGGGCGCTAATCTATGCCCGCTACTCTGATATTCTTTAGATGTAGTCTGCTTTGATTCTTCTGACCCAACATGCAGCCTGGATCGAGGCAGCCGTGTGGAATCCTAATGTGTCTTCAAATGGAAGTGGTGTCAGGCGGCTGCAGAGGAGATCAAGCAGCCCTGCATATATTCACCTGTAAACATCAGAAGAGTCCAGACATGAGGTTTTATGTGAGGTGAAATATACTGCTAACATAGTACAGTCAGGGGGTGTATGCAAAAAGACTCCTATGAGTTTCTGGAGTCAACTGAAAGGTGTTATTTTGTGATAACTTTTGAGCATTAAAACATGTTGTATTGTTGGCAGCACATCAAAAACATACCTGATGGGCCTCAGAAATCACCAGATTGTTGCGTCACAAGTATAATGCTCAGTTTTTGAGTCCATAAACCATCACGGGATTCGTTCTGCGGTCAAATTGTGTGCAAAACAATGCATGCTCGATTAGCATAGCAGTCACATTGCCACTTTAAAAAAAAAAAAAATTGGTCATTCGCACTGCAGACAGCAGATAAATAAATATATGGAAGTGTAGCTTGTAAAATGAGTTTTTAAAATGTCAACATTATTTTAAGAAAATATAAACATACAAATCCAAGTGAACAAAGGCGATCAAAGGCATGTTTAAAAGCGTTTTTTTAATCCACTTTTAAGAATTTGTCCCAAATAGGTGCATTTTTGAAATGTTTACACACAAAAAAAATTACACATTAAATTAATAACATTTTAAGTAAACTATGAAAACATTTAAAATGGTATCTCTAAAATTAATATTTTTTTCCCCATTCATCTGCACTATTAGGCAAATTCCACCTGCAAATGTACAATTTTGCTTTTCTCCATAGTCATTGATTCAGGATGTAAATTACCAGGAAACATTTCACAGTAATGTAAACAGAAATGCCAAATGGTATTCACATCTTATTACCATTCTATTACTGTGCTGGGAAGTTAGAGCAGCATAGAATTTGGTGACATCAAAATCTAGTAGGAATATATTTAATAGAAATGGATACAAATGATACAACTTTTTCAACCAGTAATTACCATGAAATCACTATAATTACTCCTATTACCATGCTATTACTCTGCTATAAAGTTGAACGCTACCAATTCCATAATGTAAATGCAACCTCTTACCTGCTTGACTTCCACACAAAGCAGGTTGTTTAGGATATGAATCGATCTGGAACTTGAGAAAGTGCCCTGACCTTGACCACCGCACGCAAGCCCTCACACACGCACACACACTCCCTCTCAAATGCATTACTTACTGCTGACTCCTGACTCAGCGTCTCCCCAGCCTAGACGCCTGTATCGAGTGCGTTTTAGCGTAGCCGCACTTTTCCCTCATTTGAAACAATAGCGCGCGGCTGTTGCTATTGATCGCAGTGGATAGCGCTCGGGTAAGCACTGCCTCCCAGAACGCTGCTATATTAAGCAATGGTTTCCCACAATAGATGACAGTAGCTGGGGCTGGCTCTAATGGGGCTGGCGGTACTCAGAGCGCACATCGATCGCTCTGTGGAGGGTCGGTCTGAGAAAAGAGGGCCCCAAGTCTTCGTCAATGTAGCCTGTCACAAGGAGAGGGTTTTTACAGATGGGAGATGTTTCTTCATGAACAGCTTCAGTCTGACACTTTTGTTGAGATGTCACTCTATTCTTAATATACAAGACAGGATAGGTGATATATATTGTGTCAAATTGGGGTATAACACAATGGACAGGCTGCTACATTGGAAATCAATGTTTTGCTTTGTAAATTTAGAACAGATCATGAACTATGCCTCTTTTTACAGAAGCCCAACAAGCTTCAACAGATTTGCAAAAATATTGATGATTGTTTGTCAAATTATTTCTTCATTTGGTGGGATAGTACATTTGGTAAGTCTTTATTTCAATTTTACACAAGTCAAGTGTGAAGAAACATTGAAAATGACAAAAATCCATCCAAACTGCAAAAAACAAATGAAATGTTAAATTAAATTAATTAAATGTATTCATAGTTTTACAACAGTCAAGTGGACGTTTGTGAAGAAAAGTATTGCTATTGTTTATATTACTATTATAAGTTTGTTACCCAATATACCATGCTTTTCAAGTTTAACTTGATTTGGTGACCAGAGAAACCAATTTGAAACTAATAGTTTCAACAGCCCTACTACTGTGTCAGTGATATTGGAAACATCACATGCCTTTGAAACCAAAGGTCACTGGTTCAAGACCTGTCTCTGGAAATTTGACAGTTTTAGCCATTGTACAGTTTCTTGTATTTTTCTTGTCTTGACTTAAATTAATTAATGTACTGAAAGCAAATATGAATTCCCCTTGCTGGGGGGAGAAAGAGCCTGAGCTTGTGCAGGAGGTTGAGTGGTACCGACTATAAATAGTTGGCCTCACCTCCACGCACAGTTCAGCCTCTGGAAGCCATCGCCTCGAGGGCTGGACTCTCCACTTCTCTGGCGTTGCCCACAGGGAGAAGCGGCAGGCTGGTGTGGGCTTGCTTATAGCCCCACGGCTCAGCCACCACATGTTGGCGTTCACACTAGTGAACGAGAGTGTCGCGACCCTTCAACTCACACCTCCGGTAGAGCTTCTCCGAGATCCCGGGGGAGGCTGGGGACATTGAGTCCGAGTGGACCACGTTCTCTACCTTGATTTGTCAATGCGGCTGCTCTGAGCTGTGGTTGAAAGTTGCCTGTTGCGACCCCAAAACTCGGTGGTGGACACCGGAAGTGAGGGATGCTGTCTGGTGGAAGAAGGAGGCCTACCAGGCCTCTTTGGCTTGTAGAACTCCTGAGGCAGTTGACAGGTATCGGCAGACCAGGCATAGTGCAGCTTGTGCTGTCACAGAGGCAAAAACTGGAGAGGAGAATCCGACCGATAGTTGAACCTCGGATTCAGGAGGAGCAGAGTGGTTTTCGTCCTGGTCATGGAACACTGGACCAGCTCTATACTCTCCATCGGGTGCACAAGGGTTCATGGGAGTTTGCCCAACCAGTCCACATGTGCTTTGTGGATCTGGAGGACGATTTTGACCGTGTCCCCCAGGGTGTCCTTTGGGGGGTGCACTGGGAGTATGGGGTCCGGGGCCCTTTACTCAGGGCTGTCTGGTCCCTGTAACCGGTTCTGTTCATTGTTTTTATGGATAGAATTTCTAGATGTAGTAAGTGGTCGGAGGGTGTCCGATTTAGGGATCACAGGATCTCATCTCTACTATTTGCAAACGATGTTGTCCTGATGACTCCATCAAACCCGGAACTGCAACATGCACTGGGACGGTTTGCAGCCGAGTTTGAAGCAGCTTGGATTAGAATCAGCACCTCCCAATCCGAGGCCATGTTTCTCAACCGGAAAAAGGTGGCTTGCCCTCTCGCGAGTGGGGAGTCCTTGCTCCAAGTTGAGGAGTTCAAGTATCTAGTGGACTTGTTCACGAGTGAGGGAAGGATGGAACATGAGATTGACAGGCGGATCGGTGCAGCGTCTGCAGTGACGTGGTCGCTGCATCAGACTGTTGTGGTGAAGAAGGAGCTGAATCAAAAGACAAAGTTCTTGATTTACCGGTCTATCTATCTTCCTACCCTCACCTATGGTCATGAGCTTTGGGTAATGACCGCGGATACAAGCGGTCGAAATGAGTTTCTGCCGCAGGGTGGCTGGGCGCTCCCTTAGAGATAGGGTGAGGAGCGCAGTCACAAAGGGGGAGCTTGAAGTAGAGCCGCTGCTCCTCCACGTCAAGAGGGGCCAGCTGAGGTGGCTCGGGCAACCGGTCCAGATGTCTCCTGGACGCCTCCAGAGGTGTTTCGGGCATGTCCCACCGGAAAGAGGCCCACGGGGCCGACCCACCATATGCTGGAGGGACTATGTTTCTCGGCTGGCCTGGGAACACCTAGGGATCCCCCCCGGAGGAGTTGGAGGAAGTGTCTGGGGAGGGGGAAGTCTGGGAGTCCTTGCTTAGACTGTAGCCCCAGCGACCCGGCCTCGGATAAAGAAGATGGCTTGATGGATGAAAGAAAACATTACCTCTAATGCTCAGAGAAAGAACAGAGAAGACGAACTTGTAAAAAGGTTTCACTAAAATAGCTAAATACAACTGTTGATGAGGGAACAAGGTTAAAAGCTCCAACAAGGTGGTCGAGTGGATGGCACATGTAGCTCCATGTAAGCAAACCGGAGCGTCGTGAGTTTGAATCCAGCTTGGAGAATTTGCCACATGTCCTTCCACAGTCTCATATCCATTTCACTATATACTATTCTGTAAAGCATACTGGCCAACAAAAACAGACAAAAAGAAAAAAGAACAGCTATAAAGTCTATTTTGTACAGTATACATGTTAAAGTATAACATTATTTGTAAGTATAACATACATTTTGAGCATTGACTCGGGGTAACCTTAACTTCAAAATGTGACTTTGCAAAAGCTACTTTAACTCATCAAAGAGTAATGTGTTTATCTTTGCGTAGTAACTTCAGATCCTATTCAGGACCGCTAATTTACTGTGAGTCAAACGTCATCTCCTCTTGAGCCCTCTCCTGTCCTCTGTGGAAACCTTGAAACAGCCCTTTATTTGCATGTCTTTGGCGCTAATGTGATGTGACTCCAATGTGCCGTGAGGCGTGGGGCCTTCTCAAGTGTGTCCCTTTAAATCACGGGGGCCCCGGAGCGACTGTGGAAATGCCTTCTGACAGAGGGCCGCTTTACGCATCAGTCTGTGCCTCTCTCTCTGTCCGCCGTCTCCCCCCAGTGTCACCCGGCGAGCGATGAGTCTGTCAGTGGTGTGAGGAGGGGGGTATGAGAGAAATGGGAGAAAGGCATGTCACGACAGCTAGTTTTGAAAGTGTAATATATCTTTACAGAAAATATGAAAAACTGTAAAATTGAAATAATCTTATGCCACTGACATAATAAGCCAAACGCAGGAGAATCCTAGTAAATATTTTTTGGGAGAAGACCATATGAAACCAAATGAAGCAAAAAGAAACATGAAAGAAGTTAGTTGGTTAGTGAGTAGTTCACAAAAAGTATTTTTTCTCGTCATCATACATCATGAGCACTGTAAACATACACATTAAACTGTGATGCTCAAAACGCTCAAACAAACAGTGAAATGAGCAATAAAACTATTATTTAAATGAGTTCAGAATTTTTTTTACTATTTGGTATTTACTCATAAAGATTTTAGTTTTGGAGCTAAGTTTATCTTAAAATGAATGAGACAAAATGCCCATCAGTGACTATGCTAACATGCAGCCAATAACCCTTTAATAACCGGATTAACCGTGCAATAACCCGCACGGCCATAAAAGTGTGGTGAAAGACCACCAGTTTTGATTGTGCACCTTCATCCAAAATACCCGGCGGGCTCTGGTGGAAACAGGTAGCCTGAATATGGATGGCACAGCTCCGGTTCCATTTCCTATTTTCCTGTTCTCGCGACTGCTACAGCCCCTGTTAATTATCCGCCGTGCTGCTGGTGTTGTTGTTGTTGTCATTGGATACAGGAAGGAGAAGCATTTGCATCATAATGTTCTCTGTGCGTTGAGACGTCTGTGCCTCGCAGTTTGGATCTATATCCCAATTGATTTGATCTTGGCACTCAATGCACTTTGCATCAAGGAACCACTAACCCATTCACACACCATTGTGTGCAGACAGTGGAGGCAAAGTGGGTTAAGTGTCTTGCCAAAGGACACAACAGCAGTCTTCACCTGATGCAGCTGCGTTCACACAGCCAATCTGTGGGTCAGTGGATCTGAGCGCCCTACCAAGGATGTTTTTATGTTGAGAGCGGGATTACAACTGCCATGTACACAGGAGTAACCCTGTTTTCTCACACATGTAAACAGTTTAGTCTCAATGTTTCAGAATCTGGTATGTTGACCGTAACCAAAATATTGTAAAGTCAGTGATGTACATGCTTGTCACAAAAAGGTTCCTGGAAAGTACCTGTCCCTGAGCAAGAGCTAAAAAGTTCCCAAAGTGTGGTCCCAGTCCCTTGATCCCACTCTGTGTGAACGCACATCAAACAGTGAGTGGAACTAAAAAAAAGTAGCAGGAACTGTTTGTTTCCATAAGTAAGGGTGTTTGCTGGTGATCCAAATTCAGCAAAAATGAAAACTGTTTCTAACCATTTCATAGCTTGCATTGTTCTTAACTGCAAAGATTAAGGGTAACTAAGGCCTATCACGCAACTATCTGCCTGTCGCCTGGAAGCCAACTAAAGGTATGGCTCTGTCGGCAGCGTGTGCCTGTTGATCTGGAGAGCGTCATCGACCATCAAAAGACACAGTTTTCGAATGTGTAATCAGCAGTGGAAGCCTTTGTCAAAGGAGCGCTCTGATTGGTCATGAGTTTCCATCAGGACAACAGAAGGCAGCATGGTGAAGAAAAACAGACATTATGGGAAACACAGCTTTTTCCTGGCGTATTCTTTGTATTTTATGCGCAACTAATTCAAGTTGAACCACAACTAAGACTTAACAAACATTGTGGCATTACAATAATTTGATCAAATATAACTCCTAGCCCGTTAGTGCTTGTAGGCCTAATTGTTGAATACTGGGTGATAGAGCATTAAAATATTTGTTTTAATCTTTCAAGATTTCCCTGATAAAAGAGTATGTATCAGGGGTATTTACTCTTGGCCAGACGGTTCATCAAGCTCGGGCTTGTTTTCAACTACCACCCGGAAGTCATTTTCAATCTGAAGGTATTGGTGTGAGAAACAAGACTACAGAAACCGACAAACCAACCTGTGCACTGGCTGGACTGATTACAAGCCTATGACTCAGTTAGCTTATAGCCACCCTATCCTCCACCCAGTACTCTCCTTCCTCCTCCCCTCTTGCCGCCTCCCCTCAAGCCTCCTCCTCCTACCCTCCTGCTTCCTACCCTCCTGCTTCCTACCCCCTTGCCTCCTCCTCTTGCCTCCTACCCTCCGCCTCTCCTGCCTTCAAATCTCCTGCCTCCTCTCCTCTTCTCCTGCCAGCCAGCCTCCTCCTCCTCCCCTCCGCCCCGTCTGCCTCATTCTCCTGCCTCCTACCCTCCTCCCCTCCTAATCTCCTGCCTCATCTCTTCCTGCCTCCTCTCCTCTTGTCTCCTCCCGTCCTGCCTTCTTTCTTCCTGCCTCCTCCCCTCATGTCTCCTCTTCTGCCCCCTAATCTGCTGCCTTCTTTCCTCCTGCCTCCTCCTCTTGCATCCTTTCCTTCTGCCTCCTCTTCTTCTGCCTCCTCCTACCACTTCCCCTCCTGCCTCCTCCCCTCCTGTCCCCTCCTGGTGGGGTGATGGCATTAGCCCTGAACCTCATCCTGTATGCAAAGTTGTAATGGCTTCTAAGCGTCTGCACTGCATAGATTAGCGTCGTCGGCCGAAGGGGAAGCTACATGTTAGCAGTGGGTTTATGAACACCCCCATGATGGATGCAAGGCCCGGGTGTCATTAGTGCTGTTGTGTTGTGTGTTTAGAAGGAGAAGCCAGACAATCTTCAGTGTAGAATGAAATCCTGTTAGCAAAGCTCTTGTCTGGGGGAGAGAGCCGTCAACATGTGCAGCAAAGAGTGATTTGTTCAAGGGGAAACATTTGTTTTGTGAGTTACATAAAAATGTTTGTGACATGAAGAAAGGCCTATTTCTGCTTTAGTACTGTTGGAAAAGGTCCGAACTGGTACTGGAAAAAACAAAACAAACAAAAAACGTTTGTTCAGTGCCAACTTTTGGTACCTTGGCGGCTTCAAATAACTGTGTTAACAGTTAACAAAGCAGGTGCCCACAACAAACAGCACTCAGTATTAAAAAAATATATTTCATGATAGCTATGTAATTTCTCTGCTCTCCTGACCAGTAACATGTAAAAGAGGAAGTTTAGTGTCACTAGATTCTTCTTACCAGAAATCTCAACTTAAAATCGGTTAGCATTTAGCTCAATACCAGTTTTTCATATTAATGAATTTCTAAAATAAAACACCAAACGGTTTACACATTCAGCGATGACTTTTAACAAGGCTTTACCTAACAGTGCTCAATGGGTTGGTAGCAGCCCAAACCTCTTGATTATTCTTAACTTGATTTTTTTGCGAGATAATGCTAACAAATGTAGGAAAAGAATACATAGACAATTTTATTTGAGGAGCTCCAGAAGCATCTACTAATTTATGTCTATGTGAAAGACTGTCACCTGGAGAGGATGATGCACATGGATTACTCAAAATCAGCTGGAGTATTAAACAAAAACAACTACAGTGGTACACTGAGCTAAGCTAGTATAGGTTGGCAGTGCAACCTATACCAAAGCTCTAACTACCACGCTAAAAACATCTCTTAAAAACCTTTTCCAGACTGTTTCCAACCCTCTTCCATCACACCCCCACCCCCCTCTCCCGCAGGCACGTCTCCTCCGCATGCCAAGCTTTATTATCGATGTGACAGAAGAGCTGGTGCTGGGCCTCTGAACAGTCCATAAATTGTCACGATGGCTACAACACTACACACCTAACAGTTTCACACACACACGCACACACACACACACACCCTTCTGCCCCACAAGCACCCACCCACCCGCAGCCTGGCATGTACACCCCCCCTGTGTCAACCAGTCGAGGTGCCACTTTCCAACTCCACAACTGCTTGTTCGCCACAATTAACGACGTTCCATCATTTGCATATAGGCTAATTTTCGTAATGTTTCCTTTATTGTCGGAGGAAGAAATTAACCCAGGAATATATTTACGCAGCAGCCGCCAATGCTAACAGCTGCTAATTGCCTGTTAGATGATTAATAAGCTTACAGCAGATGCTAATGAAGGGAGCACTCATTGTTTGAAAGGTGCTTGTGTGGCAGTGCTTGTTTGCAGGCTTAATTACAGACATAATTACGGACTTGTTGCATCTGCTCCAAAGCAAACACAATAACACAATCAGACAGAGCTGGAGTATTGTCACTTGTCAAAGTCGGATAGAAGAGGTGCTGAGGTGGGATAATGTGTGGTGATCAAATGAGGCATTTACCACATTTATCACTGGAAATGTAGAATTAATTTTGACTGTTACATGTATAAGTTTAAGTTATATTTTTAATTGGAAGTAGCCACCATTTATTGTTCACTTTAAATATAATTCTGTAGCTGCCCACCAACATTAAACACATTAATTAAATTGAGACGGTGATTGCATAGATAACAATAGCAGGAAATTGAGCAACCACTTTGCAAAATGTGGTCCTGGCCGAGGCATCAACAGTAGTAGTAGTAGAAGTAAGTAACACTTATAAGAAGGCATATACACAAAGCATTTGTTAATAATTAACAAAAATCATACAATCATTTACTAGGGTTAAAGTTGTTAATAATTAGTTTATTATTTGTTAAAAAAAATATTTTTATAAATATTTTTTTAAATGCTGCGGTGCACGGTGGCACAGCGGTTAGAGCTCTCGCCTCCCAAGAAGGAAATCATGGGTTCGATTCCTGGGCGAACATTACATCACATGATTTCTCTGGGTGGAGTCTGCATGTCCTCCCCGTGTTACCGTGGGTTCTCTCCGGGTTCTCCGGCTTCCTCCCACCGTCCAAAGACATGCATGTGTTAGGTAAATTGGCAACTGTAAATTGGCCCTAGTGAATGAGTGTGAGAGTGAATGGTTGTCTATGTCTCTGTGTTAGCCCTGCGACGAGTTGGCCACTGTCCAGGGTGTCACCCACGGGAACAAGCGGATTTTTTTGAATGTGTTCATAATTTGTGTCATTTATTTAATGATTATTATGCCTTGTAATAAAAAAAAAGAAAAGAAAACCTTTAAAGCCGCCTAAAAGCTGCATCACAACAGCATTATGTGGGCCACAGAGGTTCATTGGTGCGAACACACATCCAGCGGCAGGTCGGAGGATGCCAGTGCACTGGTCTGGAGGTGGTTCAAGGGGCCAATGGTGTTGATTGGTTGCCTGGCCAGCAAAGACAACATGATTTTAGAATATTTTACTAACACACATGGGGGAACTGTGTTTCCCAGGGCTGTTCAATCATTTTTTATTTATTTTTTGGACTGTTGTTGGGGGCCGGACCACAATTTTATCATTTACTTCCAATATCCACAAACAATTTGCAACGGTACTATTCAATAGAAATCTACTGTTTCACTGAAAAAAATTATGTCACAACCCTAAATGGTCCCCAGCCCTTTTTGACCATTTTGTGGATGCGCACACTGCACAGCCTGGAAGCTTGAGGGTTCTGCGCAGTATCTTTGCTGTTCCTAGCACTGCACTTTTCTGGACTGAGATGTTTGATGTTTTTCCAGGGATCTGTTGTAGCCACTCCTCCAGTTTAGGGGTCACTGCCCCGAGTGCTCTGATGACCACGTGCACCACTTTTGCCTTCGCCTTCCACGCCTTCTCCAGCTCTTCTCTGAGCCCTTGGTATTTCTCATGTTCCTTTTTGCTGATGTTGCCATCATTTGGTATTGCCACATCAACCAATGGCTTTCCTCTGCTGTTTACCCACCACCACAATGTCCGGTTGGTTTGCCATTACCATTCTGCCAGTCTGTATCTGGAAGTCCCTCTTCCAGATACAGAAAGGATCCTCTACGACCTTTGGGGGTGTTTCCCACTTGGGGTTCCCTTTACACTATGCCAGCCACTTGGTTATGACGCTCCATGTATGCTTTCCCTGCTAGCATCTTACACCCGGCAGTTATGTGCTGGTGCTCAGCCTCTTTGCACAGCCTACACCTTGGTTCTTGTCTGGTGTGGTAGATCTGGGCCTCTATTGCTCTGGTGCTCAGGCCTGTTCCTGCTCTTAGCGTTTGCGGAGCACCCGTTTAATTTGCGTCATGGTTCTTCACTCCCCCAAACTCTTTCCCCACTGCCCGAACACTTTTCCCCGCTGTAGAGCGTTCGAGGGCGCACACGAGGCGCCTATGCACCACACTCACCTGTTGCTGCTGTCGCTGCCTCCTGTCGGGTGGGCCAAAAACATACAAGAACTGACAAATAATCTTAAAGGCAGATTGTAAAGTGTTTCCCTCTTAATTGTAGAAAACACGCTATTTCTCTCAGTTCTGGATTATGGTGATATTATATATATGCATTGGACAGCAACAGCCTTAAAACCTCAGAACTCAGTTTATCATTCAGCTCTATGGTATTCCGGAGAAGGATACAGAACTCACCACTATCAATTATATTCTAAAATAGGATTGCAATCATTGGATGCAAGAAGAGAATAGCACAGCATTTTGTTTCTTTTTAAATTTCTAGTTGGCATTTTGCCTGATTATTTTTCAAGTTTGTTGCACCTCAGGTCAAGTTGTCACCGCTTTTGGGGTCTCAGGACATTTTTGTATTACAGACCCATCGTGTCAACACAGAGACAGGAAAAAAGGCTTTCAACAACGTTGCTCCCTTCCTGTGGAACAAAACACGGAGGCTTTTTAAATTAAAATATTTTATGCCATTTCATTATTTTACAGCACTGGTCAAGGACTGCCCGCAATGCCGGTACACTTGTTTTATATATTTTATCTCATAGTGTATGTGTAAATGTGTTTTTATGTACTAGTAATTTTTTTGTTTTGGTGTTTTATTTTCATATTGATATATCTGATATTTTGGTGTTGTGTTGTTTTCCCTGTATAATAAAAGAGAAAAAAAAGAAAACCCAGTGTTGATCAATAACCAGACTTGAATTAGAACAGTTCATAGCAGCAAATCTAGAACTAGACCTTGGCCTAAATCTAGTCCTAAACCAAGACTAAACCTAGTGTTGGTCTATTTGGATCAAATCAGGCATAAACCACATCTTGGCCAGGACTAGAACACAGGATCTGAACCAGGACTATAAAGTCTTCAATATAAATGGGATTATGCAATTTACTGTGCAACATAGTACGGTCCATGGCCCATTTTTCCATGATGGCCTGGACCAGTTTGCTTGGGGCTAATTTGTGGTATCTCCCCTGCCATACACAGTAGGCCAGAGATGACCCGTTTGCCAGTATTCTTTGCAATGAAGTCCGACCCGTGGCCTATTTTACTATGATAATATGATATTGCTTAGTGGGCTGGATTTGGCCCATTGGCCACCAATTGAATACCCCTGTCGTATCCTGCCACCACAATTCCCGATTGCAGGCGACTGAACCAATCAGAGTAAAGAAAGTGCATAATCAGCCTACACAGAAGACTGAGAAAAATCACAGATTTCTGCAGAATAAATGAGTGAAGCACTAAACTCTGTAAATCAGAGGGAACAGAAGTTACTGATTTGGTTCTGAATGGTATTCTGATGCCATCTGCTTTTTAGAGACACATGCAACAAATAAGCAGCTGTGATTGGACTGTCCCAAGACTGGATGGTTGTCTGATGTATGGTCTGGTCCCAGACCCTCCTGCAATCAAACAGAAAGTAGAAGAGACTGCCTCACCTCCAGCATAGCTTAATACCACCATGTGTGTAGTCAAAGAATAATGCATTTTAACATATCTGAGTGTCCCAAACTACAGTATATCAAAACAACTTGATTCAGAAACAAATCGACACCAATTTAATGCAACTGCATTTCCATTCAAAACAGGCTGATGAAAAGACTGGGGGAATTGCTAACACATCATTTCTAATGTAACAGAGCTCTGCAGAGCTAATCCTATTTGAGCTGTATTGTTTGGCTGCAGTATTGTTTGGCTGCAGTATTGGGCTGGCTGCAGTATTGTTTGGCTGCAGTATTGTTTGGCTGCAGTATTGTTTGGCTGCAGTATTGTTTGGCTGCAGTATTGTTTGGCTGCAGTAATGTTTGGCTGCAGTATTGTTTGGCTGCAGTTTCGTTGGGCTGCAGTTTCGTTGGGCTGCAGTATTGTTTGGCTGCAGTATTGTTGGGCTGCAGTAATGTTGGGCTGCAGATAGGCATTGTTCTAGACCAGGGCTATTCAACATAAGGCCCGGAGGCCAAATCAGGCCCGCCAAGCAATTGATTCCGGCCCATGACCCAACTTCCAAATATTGAAAAAATAAAATAAAAAATCTTGTTTACTGGTTTAATTCTTGGTAAGCACTAGTTTAGACCCGGTTTGGTCTTGGGTTTAGTCCTTGTTTGATTCTGGATTAGACCTGTTTCAAACCTGGCTGGTTCTAGTCCTAACTTAATTCTGGTTCAGTTCTGGATGGGCAAGTTCTCTAATCTTGCAGTGGTTATTTTCTTGTATTAACTAAATTGTGCATACCAAAATGTTGTGCACCTCCGGCCCAGAGACCTCGGCCCACTGAGAAATCTGTCTCTCTGGAAAATAAAGTTGAATAGCACAGTTCTGGACTATTTTACGTTTCTTACAGACTGTTTTAGCTGTAACATGCAAAGCTGTAATCTGAACAAAAATGATAAATCGTTTCCTCTCTCAGCTGGCTGCACAGATCACTTCCTCCGTAGCACATACATTTACATGGACCCAATCCGCTCTATTATCACACCCACACTAACGGCGTCGATAAGCTCTGGTACTGACGAAAGGCAACGGCTTGTGATGCGGAAATGCACAAATCCTGTTTTTAAATCCGTTGTTTTTGCATCGCTTATTATTTCTTGTATCTCGACTTGCGCGCACACACCTACACACTTTTCTTCTACAGTACATCTGAAGCTAAGCCCATTTCCTCCCGC
Source organism: Chaenogobius annularis (assembly GCA_015082035.1). NCBI lineage: Eukaryota > Metazoa > Chordata > Actinopteri > Gobiiformes > Gobiidae > Chaenogobius > Chaenogobius annularis. Next base: position 193,152 of record BJKM01000756.1, read on the forward strand.
AGCATTCGTTACAGTATAATAAATGGCCAGCGTTTAATTGTAGCAAGGCTCTCGATGCGGCTAGCGATTAGCATGTCTTCTCCCCAGGCCTACACCGTCGCTCTTAATTTAATTGTCCCTCTGATGCTGCCATACGCTCTATTTATTCCAAACGCTTAACTAAAGATAAAAAGGTTGAACTTTAGCAGGGAATTATACAATATTAAAGATACACTCTTTTCGGATTAGTTTTTGGTTTTAAAACTAAAACCAAAAAAAGTACACTACTGTACGATATCACAGTAACTTACTGTAATATCGTACAGTAGTGTAGTACTTTAATCCAAATTACAGTAATAGTACTGTTTATTTTGCAGTAATTTGCAGTTTGTTTTTATTTTACTTAAACACACCAGAAGTTTCTCATGTTTTTTAACTTTATTGTGCACAGAAAAACAAACTCAGTTCATACAATAAATCTGTGTCAAATGTTGTCCATTAAACTGATGTTTCCTCGATAACTAACACAGCTCTGACGCAGCTCTGACGCAGCTCTGACGCAGCTCTGACGCAGCTCTGACGCAGCTCTGACGCAGCTCTGACGAAGCACTGAGAATCTTTTCTGCTGTTTTTAAGTCCATAAAACATCGCCAGACTCATTCTGTGAATTTCTTCCATCTAATCACATTCAGTACAACTGCGTGTTGAAACAACATAAATGAGAGCCATGCAGTATTTTATGATAAACCGTTGACTATTGGCACCATTTACTGGCACAGTAGTTCTGAAACATTTTGGATGCCAAACTAAAGGTACTCATCAGCATGTTTAAAGGCTAATAACAATACAAACAATGCATCAAATGTAACCTTTAAAGTTTTCCATCATTGCTACTCCATTCCGATTCCCTCTCTCCATTCCAAGGCCCTCCCCCTGATTTCACAGATCCTTCTGCTCTCCCTTATCTGAGCTTCTCCCTCGCTCTCTCCTGCACACTTACCTAACGCACAGGGTTCTCGAGGTCCTCTTTTCTCTCTGTGTCCACACTCCTCATCTGACATCTCATGCCAGTATTTCATTTAGTGTCCAAAAGAGCTCTTGTTCCGTCTGGTGGTTTATTATTACATGATTTTCATACTATTAAGGTTTAGATGTCTTACTTTGAGCACAGTGAATTATTATGCAAGGTGGTGTGCAGCCTGATCCAAGCACATTCGCCACAGTCAGGCACGTACACATAATATGAACACGTACGTATTATGACAAAGATTACGGACAGGTCAGCGCTGAGAGAGAGTGACAGAGACAGAAAGAGAGGGAGAGAAAAGGAGAGGAGCGAGTGAGAGACATAGGGCTTGAGAGCGCACATTTGTTTTATAAAGTGGAACTGGTGTCTGGGGTAACACTGGGAGAAGTGAGTGCTCTGTGCTTCATAAGTCTCCTTTGCAGTGGCGGCTGGTCCATTATGGGCGATGGGGCGACGCTCCTCCTGGCTTTCAGCCAATTATGTCAAATGGTATTCAATAATTGTTTTGTCTAAAAACAATATAATTTGTTCAGAATGATGTTGTATTATCATTTGTTTCAATATGTAAAAGAATAAAAAATATCTATATATATGTATATATATATGATACTTAGAAAATCGCCCCTGAGCCTGGTAGAAAAGCAATGGGAATCTTTAGCCAATCAAATTCCAAGAAAAATTACTACGTCACTATGGGAAAAGCCATAGTAAAACTGTCTAAAATGGCCGATTTGCTTCATCGCCCATTTAAGCGTAGTGTTTACGCCACGGAGCAACGCTGTTTACGCTGGAGACACAGCACAGCAGGTGCACGAGCCGTGATCAGGGCGGGGTTAAGGCTGATGCTTCTCCAGCAACTCTACGCAGAAGTTCTTGCCGTGTTTACTTTTTAAAACTGCATCTACAGATGTCTGTGTTCAGCAGTATATGTGTGTTCATTCAGAATGAGGCTGTGAATAAAAACTATATTCATGATGAAGTGAAAGCGGTTCGAGCTGATGAGACATCCGATGTCGAACCTGTAGCACTTGTGCTCCGTTACCTTGACTGCAAACACACCAAACTGGAGCGCTTTTTGAGTTTATTCCACTGGATAATGCCATCAGCATCGCTGAACTTCTATTCATAAATAGATGCTTTTGTTATTAGAAAACCCATAAAAGAATGCTATAAATGATGTCTGTAATGATTAAATATAAAAATGTAAAATGTTGTACACATGTAGTTCAGGTTTTTATGTCAAATTTATTTGGTATCTGCCTCTAAGTCATGGTATTACCATTACCAAAAGTTGAAATAAAGTTTGTTTCCTTCATTAATTCAGTTGCAAATGTGTATTTAAAATGTGGGTTCATACAGTCAATGTAAAATATTCACTTTTGGACTTTAAAAATAAACAAAAACACAGTAATGTCAAATAGCCCCCCTATATTTCGCATCACCAGCTGCCACTGCTCCTTTGTACAATGCACACGCACATTTGAGTGAAACAAATGTAATTCATACATTATCTGAGGTTCGTGAGCAGGACCACGCCTCCACCACTGTCTTCGGACCACACCTCTATAACCCAGAAGCCTTCTTATACCACCTCAGTCACCGCTTGACTCTGTTCTCTTGACAGACAGCGAGACAGACTGCAAGTCTGTCCATTAACATCCCAAGCTCTAGTATCAACCCAGCAGATTCTAACCTGATTGGTGTTCTCGGTCTGGAATTTACCAGAGTCCTCCAAGCGTTGACGATTCCAGGGTCTTGTGAGCAGGAGGATTCCCCAACTCATATCCGCTCCATGATGCACACAAGCAATCAATGCGATCCTCTGAACGATCTTCTCCACTGCCTGCGGCGTCAGCGCCTCCATAATAAGTGGTATCCTTGATCGCCTTCCTCTCCTCATTCACCCTGCAACCTACTACCCTCTAGGGCTCTGCTGTTCCCTACATGCTTATAGCTACGTAAGCAGGCTTCCAAATCACTAGACCCTTCTGAGTCATTCCCTTCTTCTACATGTCGGTGTAATCCCTTCTTCTACGTTATCCATTTTTTTTAACTTAAGTATGCATTGCTAAATTTTTTATGCTAACTTTTGTCCCTCCAACCATGTGAGCCCAAGCTACTCTGACCATGCTACTCCGAACCAATGATGGCCATGTTACTCCAACCCACGCTAACCACGTCAATCTGACCCATGCTAACCATGCTACTCCAACCCACGCTAACCGCGCTACTCTGACCCTTGCTAACCATGCTACTTCGATACTTGCTAACCGTGCTACTTCAACCCTTGCTAACTCTGCTACTCAGATCCTTGCCAACCATGCCACTCCGACCCCCGCTAACCGTGCTACTCTGACCATGCTAACTGTGCTACTCTGACCCATGCTAACTGTGCTACTCCGACCAACGCTAACCATGCTACTCTGACCCATGTTAACCATGCTGCTCCTGTCACTCTGAAACCATGCTAGCCGAGCTCCCCTGACCCACACTAAAGGTAGAAGCAAAGACGGCCCACTATACCCGCCTCCTGGCTGCTAAGTTTAAAGGGTTTCCACATTTACGCATGTCTCCAAAGACCAGTCCAAAGTATTGTGATAAAGCTTCTTTATTGGCCCCTATAGCCAGTGATCCATATTGAATAAATAAGACAGGTCGACAAATATGTAATTTAGACACAGTTTTTCTGGCCCTTTTATAGGAAAAATTTGCACCGGAACATAAGACCCACAGTGCCACCTTGTGACTTGGAGAGAAGGTACATTTTGGCTCCATATCAATTTCCTCATCCACTTGTTTGATTCATCGTGGATGCTCATCACAGATCGGCTCATATCGACCCCGTCATATTATCGGCTGCTATCTCCTAATCCACTCATTCCCCAGAATGTCTGCCGGAATGTCCTCACCATTCTGCCAATGTCCTCTCCAGAGCTGCCGGGCCCGAGATCTCCTCTCAAGAACCACCGAATATGAGATGCCTTCTCCACGGCAGTCAGGCACACCTGCCGGGCACCACGACTCCAAACGTTTGCCCCTCTCCGGTTCCACTGTTTTTGGCCAGTCTTCCATAAACCCAGACCTCCATGATCCCGTTAGCTTCGCAGCAGGGAATCCTTCTCGGCCTCGTTCACTTCCACATACATTTCCAGATGGATTCTCCAGATTGCAATTTTGTTAACTGCTACATAGGCACTATCTTCATCCAAAATTCCTTGGCTGGAATCAACATCTTCTTTAAACCGGTAACAGGTACCACCTGCATTCATCGTAACCGCTAACCTTCTCAAACGCTGCATAGATACACTCTGCTCAGGTTACATCTCTCTCATGCTCAACCTAACAATCGTGCACATGTTCTAGCTCCCCTTCTTTCCTCCAGTGTTTGGAATTCACTCCAATTTTGAGCTAATTCCGGCGATCCATTTATCTCAGGTTATCGAACCTTTTCCCTCGCACTCACTCATATTCCACTCATATAAGCCACTGATCCTTCCAACTTTGTCCTTTACTTTTATTCACCATTCAGCCTTGTGTCCGCCTTTCTGCATCGAATTTATCGCCGGGTCTTCAATTCAATGCCAACAATTCCATCTCCCTGACTAAAATGGGCAATGACGTCCAGAGTTTGTTAAAACATAGACTTTCTCAAGATTCTTCTCTGGGATATCATCAGGACACTATCACTATCAGGACAGACAGCCCTCAGTACGCTGTTCAAGGTACGCACAGTATCCCTGCAGGCGCTACAGTTTCATCAGCTTGAAAAATGATTTGTTCTTGAACCTTTTAACTTTGCTCAGTTCGATAACATTACACAATATAAATGACTACATTAATTATTATTCTTTTTTTTCGCTATGATCAGCGTAATTGCGCCAAGAATATGTATATAGGCAGTACATTCACTGTATAGGCAGTGCATTGTTTACTTATTAAAAAAAGAGAAACTTTGCTAAAATTCCCTAAAACTTAACCAAATTCTTGTATTGACTTTTTTTCCATTCCTTCATATATTGTAAATAGTAATGAAATGTAAATATACTACATTTTCTCCCTTTAAGAAAAGTGATGTTTCTCCTTCTCTCTTCATCAGCTGTTAAGTGATCTCCTGTGATTGGTCAGTTTTTCTCACCTATTAATCTGACCTATCATTGGTCGGTTTTTCCGGTCTAAACACTGAAGTAACCACAGCAGCCATTATCTTACCGTAACATTTATAGCAGATTTTATTTTCCTACAAAACAACACAATAAGAACACAGAAAAAGACACAGACAGCATACAACGATACAAGTAGTCCTAAACATGTAGTCGTAATTGTCCCATTTGGTCCAAAGTCTAACAAAAATAGTCCCAAAAAACAAAGTAATGGTGTACTTCCTGGTAACCACAATTTATCTAACACTAAGCATTTTCTTCAGACTAGTGAGCACTTTGGCATGTTATGAATAAAACGTGCGTTGTGCTGTTTGTTAATTTAACGTCAGTAAAGTCTTGTCTCTGTAGTTATACAAACACTGTTCTGTTTTTTAAATTACACAGACTTTCTGACTTGCATTGAATTGTGGGAGAAATCGCTGCTGAAAACAGACATTCTTTGTGAACAGAAGCGCCTTAAGGCCAAAGCACATCAGGACACTTTGCCGTGCGGCAAATTAGGCGCCGCCATTATTTTTTATGAGTGTGCTCGACCCCGGCACCACGAATGAAACTTGCCACTGCATCTAAAAACACAAGCTTTTGGCTCTTCTGCTCTGTGACAGACGGAAGGAGCGTTAACATTGGAGGAGAGAGACAAGAGCTTCAGCCGAGGCTGGAAGAGCACTGGGCTATTCTCTTGCAGGAAATCTCCTGTCACCCACTATAACCTGCTCAAATCACTGCCTTTCCTCCCCTCACACATCCTTGCAATATGCGTCTCATTTTGTCAGTCCTCCCTAAGCCTTTTTGAGGGCTGTGATCCATGTGTTTGACGTGCATTAATCTCACTGTTAAATGAATTATGCATTATTGTATTATTGATGAATAAAAATAACACTTTCAAGAACCACATTTGCCTGAATATATTTTCTGGATGGGTTTGTGAACAGTGCAAAATTCATTCTAATGTTTTAGTGGCTTTTAACAAACATACATGTGTAGGCGCAAGGCAGGACGTTTTTTATCTATTATGAGGTTATATTCTAACATTATTTCCTGGAAGATTGTGACGTCTAGACCAAGAATCGTGAACAGCAATGTGGTGTTTTCTCCATTGGAGTTGTTCAATGCTCAACAGCCAACAGCGGAATTCAAACAAAAGTATAAAATATCTTGCTTTTGTCTTTACATTTAGTTTTGTTCTAGTTATCATTTTTCGCAGATTTTTTTCCAATAATTTCCCTTCAGAAAGTTTCTCTTTGCAAATCCAAACAGTCAACACACATTCAAGTCTCATCAGTTTCAGATTGTGAAAGAGTAAAGGCCAATGAAATTCAGGTTAATAACCTCCAATTACCTATAAAATGGGAAAATGTATTTCGTTTTATTTTAGGAAAGTTGCAGAAAAAGATTCAGTTGTAGTCATTTGGACTCTATTTTAGAAAAAACTATACGTTTCGACTCTCATCCAAGAGTGATTCTCAATCAGTGAAACAAGTTTGAGAACTCCTGTTTATATCCTACTCTGTGAAAGCCCTGCCCTGAGTGGTTTGTGGCTTTAAGATGAAGATGCACAGCGCTTTGGGGTCATGAACCCGCGTGTCTTCTGTGCTGATAAAGCCTCTTTTGAAGTGGCTGCTTAGTCTCCCCTATGTACCGCTCTTTACAACTTTCTTCACTGCATTGGATAGGATACACTACATTCTGCTTTTGTGTAGGCATCTTGTCCATATGACTACAACTGAATCTTTTTTCTACAATGGAACACTCCTGGACGAATGAGGGATTACACCGACATGTTTCTAAGAATTTTGGGCAAAAAACCTTGGAACTAGTTCGGGAACTCGAATCCACAGCCAGAAGATTAGCAGAACACAGAAACTATTTGAGGTTCAATCTCAGATGCAGACAAAACAATACGATCCGAAGAGCCTACAGATCAAAACACCTGTTAAAGGACACAGAGCAGAGAAGATCTGGAGGAAGAACTTAATGCAGATGCTCAGTGAAAGGATCCAAGAAAACAATTTCAGAATTGTTAACCTGAAAGACAGAACAGAAACATTGCAGAAGAAATGAATTACGTCCTCCTTGAAGAAGCCTTCAGAGAGTGATGGATTTTACAAAGACAGCACAGGAAGCGCAGCACAGAAAGAGCAAGGAATTCCAAATCAAGAAGTTTAACATCCTCTTATAAAAAAGAACTCAGGTAAAGACCAGCATGACAGAAGTATAGGGACAGACCGAAGTAAGAGCGGAGTAGATCAAGAATCTATCAGACCGTGTCCTGTCTCAGGCTGAGAAAGACTTGCTCGCCAAAGGGCTCAAATTTTCAATTACTTCTAAAGACATCCCTACAGAAGAACTACATCACACGACAGAAACAGCCATAGGAACAACAAGATGACAGAAACTGAGGCTGCAGACCTGAGGTTACGTCACAACTACTCTGAAGAGCGCCAAACCTCCTCCTTCAAATATCACATCTTGGTACTGTTACGCGGATGACACTTTTGTGACAATTAAAACAAGAGCTGGAAGCCTTCTCAGAGCACATCAATGCAGTGGACCCGCATATTATGTTAACAAGAGAAGTTGCTAAGGAGAATCGCTTGGCCTTTCTTGATTGTTGCACTATCAGAAGAAGACGGGAAGCTCCAGATAGAAGTATTAGGAAACCCACACACACGGATCAGTACCTGCTCTTTGGCTCTAACCACCCACTACAGCACAAGCTGGGAGTGATCAGAACACTACAACACAGAGCACAAGGGGTGCCCACCAGCTCAGAGGGCAAGAGGAAAGAGGAAACACACGTCCGGAATGCTCTCTCAGCCTGTGGATACCCAACTTGGGCTCTGAACAAAGTGAAGAGAAGCAAAAAGCAGGACAAAAGGGACCAAAGGGAAACAGAACCAAGAAGAAAGGGTGTCTCTATCCCTTATGTCTCAGGACTGTCAGAAAAACTGCAAAGAATTTTTAGACAACACAAAGTCCTGTTTATTTCAAACCATGCAACACGTTAAGACCAAAAAACTGGTTCACCCTAAGGACAAGATGCCTACACAAAAACAGAGCAATGTAGTGTATTCTATCCAATGCAGTGAAGAAAGTTGTAAAGAGCGGTACATAGGGGAGACTAAACAGCCACTTCAAAAGAGGCTTTTTTCAGCACAGAAGACACGTGAGTTCAGGACCCCAAAGTCTGTACATCTTCATCTCAAAGACAAAAACCACTCTATTGAAGACAGTGAGGTGGAGATTCTGAGCAGGGAGAAAAGATGGTTTGAACGCGGAGTTAAGGAGGCTATCTTTGTTGAAAAAGAGAATTCTTCCTTAAATCGTAATGGAGTTTTAAGATTCAACCTTCCAGTTGTTTATAATGGCCTGCTGAAACCCTGGAGACGCCCGGGGCATTCTGATGCTAAGCAGGCACTCAAGGTGAGGCAGCCAAACACCAGGGAACAATAGAACAATAGGCCCATCCCAGTTAAGTTTCAATGGGCCATTATCAGGAGATCCCGCCCTGTGGGCAGTGCTTTCACAGAGTAGGATATAAACAGGAGTTCTCAGACTTGATTCACTGATTGAGAATGACTCTTGGATGAGAGTTGAAACGTATCATTTTTTCTAAAACAGAGTCCAGATGACTACAACTGAATCTTTTTCTACAATGGAACACTCCTGGACGAATTTTGTGAATAAATGTTTGTCTTTGAAAAAAAACATTTCTCTTACTTGTTTAGGTGATGGAAATGTGTCCGTAACTTGAAAAGAAAAGTGTTTAATGAAATTAACACAAACCTTTCCGTTCTTTTGCCTGAAGGAATTTACGAAACCTACATCATAAAATCACAGCATAAATGGAAGAATTACATAGACATGGCAGGCAACTTTCTGCCAGGACCCTTTCCTGTTATTTTACAGAAGTTTTTCTTACAAGTTCAATTGTAGAACACAATTCATGCACAAGGCAATTCAAAGTGCTTCACACGACAGGAAAAAAAATCATTAAAATCACAAATACATGACAGAAATCACAAAACAATTTAAAACATAAAAAAGAAGAATGCAAAGGAAAAATTTCAGTCATATGCACAGCTAAACAAAACTGTTTTTAACTTTGATTTGAATAATGCTAGAGTGGCTAGAGGCCTGGCTCACATCTTCAGGAAGACAGGAAGACCAGATGATTTTAGCATAAAACTGAAATGCAGATTCCCCATTTTTAGTCCTGACTCTGGGCACCAGCAGGAGCCCGGTCCCTGAGGTCCTCAGAGTCTGAGATGGTTCTTTTGGTACTAACCTGTAAGAGATGTAGTTTGGTTCTAGGCCATTGAGAGACCTGTATACAAACAAAGCTGCTTTAAAGTTGATTTACTGAGCCACAGGAATTCAGTGCAGAGTGCGCTGAGAAAAGGACTTATGTGACCATTCTTCCTGGTTCTAGTCAGGACCCGAGCAGCAGCTTACTGGATGTACTGAAGCTGTTTTACTGCTCGTTTGGAGAGGCAAGTGATTAGGCCGTTACAGTAGTCTAATCTACTAGAGTTCAACTACTTCAACGCCCAGAAGACAGTGGAGATGATCGTGGACTTCAGGAAAGCCACAGCCCCCCAGCCCCCCCTCATCATGACAGACTCCCCCATCACCACTGTGGACTCCTTTCCGCTTCCTGGGCACCACCAAATCACTCAGGACCATACAAGTGGGAGCCCTCCATTCAGCTCCCTCATCAAGAGAGGCCCAGCAGAGGATGTCTTTTCTGCGGCCAGCTGGAGGAAGCCAACTGCCAGTGCAGATGAATGGTCATGTCTAAAACGCCATCAATTGAGTCCATCCCTCATGCTCCTCCTACCGTGTGGTACGCTAGAGCAACAGCCAGGGACCAAACAGAGACTACAGGCGCAATTGTGCGCCCTGCTGAGTAAGTGATCGCTGCAGACTTCCATCTCTGCATGGACCTGTAACGTGCTCCAGGGCTCTGAGGACGAGCAGGTCGGATCACAAGCTGACCCTTCTCACCCTGGACATGGTTCTGTTTGAACCACTCCCTCAGGCAGGAGGCTACGGTCCATCCGGACCAGAACCTGCCCCACAAGAATAGTTTCTTTCCCTCTGCCGTTGATCTCATGAACACCTTCACTTTAACGTGAATATTCAACCACTCACTTGCCAGCTGTCACTTCTGCACTCAAACTTTAAACATAACTGTAAACCTTGTGTACATAGAAATTGCCTATTTTTATTTTTATTGTATAAGTCATTTTAATTGTTTCTTAATGTGCACCTTTTCTTGAATGAATATATTGTTGTTTTAATTATTGCTCAGTTTCTATGTTGCATCCTTAAGGCGCGAGACAAAGTTCCTATTTTGTTGTGAATTTTGTTCATGACAATGGCAATAACTCTTTCTTGATTCTGATTCTGATCTCTAGAGACATGGATAAGTCTCTCCAAGTCCTGGTTTAAAAACATATACTCTTTGGGTTTTTAGACTGGTAAAAAAGCTGCTGATGTTATTGATTTGATGTGGCTGTTAAAATTCAAGTCTGAAGTCCATTATTCCCTCAGATTTCTAACTTAATTTGTAGGTTTAAGAGCGAGACTCTGGAGGTGACTGCTAACACTTTATCTTTGTTTCTGTGGGCCAAAGAACGATGATTTAAGTCTTGTCTGAGTTCAGCTGAGAGAAAGTTGTTTTGTCATCCAGTCACACCTGATCTGTTGGATTGCAGTGACAGAGGTGAATCCACTGGTCCATATTCACCTGCCGTCAGTGAAACATAGATCTGAGTGTCGTCTGCATAATTGCGATAAGACACATTTTCTTCTGACCTAACGGCAAGCATGTAGAGAATGAACAGAAGGGTACCAGGATTGCCCCTAGGGGGCATCTGGTCTGAGACATAACAGTTACCAATTTCAACAAAGTACTTCCTGTCTTCCAGATAGGACCTTAACCAATTTAGGGCAGTGCCAGAGATGCCCACCCAGTCCTCTAGTCTCTGCAAAAGGATCCCATGTCAAAAGCAGGACTCAGATCAAACAGAATTAAGACTGAGGCTTTGCCCGCTTCAGGTTTCAGGTGGATGTCATTTGTCACCTTGACAAAAGCAGGCTCAGTGCTGTGATAAAGGTCTAAAACCTGACTGGAAAACATTAAATAAGTTCTTTATTAAGAGGAAATCAGTGAGCGTGTTGGTAACAAAACCTTTTCAAGGACGTTGCCCCAGAATGCGCCGATTAGGAGATGGCCGGTAATTACTCAGTATCTGCGGCATCAAAGACTGCTCTTCTTTTAGGAGTGCTTTATGACAATTGGGAATGTTCCAGATTGAAGCGACATGTTAACTAATTATGTGAGTGAGTGGCGCTAACAAACTATTCAGTGGAGACTTTAGAAATCTGGATGGGTAACAATATCGAGGCAGCATGTAGATGAAACTCAGACTGGTGATGATCTCCTGGACAGTTTTGTCAGTTACAGGTGCAAAAATGAGTCAGCTCTAAGTGCGTAGTGGTTTTAGGGTTATTTTTTTTGCATTGTAGAATTTATAGCATTTGTAATGCCCTGAACTTTGTCATTAAAAGAATAATGCAAACTCATTACACTTGGATGTGGAAATGAGTTCTAACGGCAGCTGAGCTGGAGGGTTTGTTAATCTTTTACTGTGGCAAAGGCCAGGACGAGTTGTTACTGCAGCTTCCAATTATTTCAGTAAAATATCCTTCCCTAGTTCTACATAAAATGAGGTTGTACATGTACAACTTCTCTCTGTGAAATCTCTTTCTGAACCTGGAGCTTTGACTTGCTCCGTTTTCGTTCGGCCCGGGCGCAATCCGTTTTCTGCTTCCTGACTGAATCATCATTTCTCCATTACGCCTTCTGTTTATTTTTTTAAACAATTTTAGCCTCCATAGGGCAATGGTGTCACAGAGAATTCAAAACACTAGATGTAACAGAGTTCAACAAATCATTTACATTAGAACATGAGACATTTTCAAAGTTTATCATTTACATCATAAACAGTTTTCCTGTGCTGTCATTTATGTGTCTATGGTGTCTCTTCCGAGCAACTGCAGGACCAGCCGGTGGCTTGGGAAAAACAGACAGGTCAAAGAAGACACAGAAATGATCAACATCGACCGTCATTGAAATTATCCTGTACACTTGCGTGTGGAAAAGAACCCTAGTTAGTTAATTAAACGATCTGTCAGTGTGCCCCTCTGCTGTGGGTGGGGCCACGGTAAACACATGCTGAGTAAGACCGAAGGTTTCAAGGACAGCATCAAGCTCTTAAGCGTTTCTGTCACAGAGTATTATCAACATGAACATTGAAAATCATCTGTTATGACCAAACCATCAAAGTCTGTGCATACAACTGAAAAGCATCTCAGTAAAATCATCAATAAAACTTTTGCAGTGCTGGGAGGCTTGTATAAAACAATGAAGAGAATGGATGGAGACTGTTTTAGCCTCAATTTTAAAGGATACATACTCAAATGATGAAAACACTCCCAAAGGACCAACCTGTGGGTAAACTATTTAATCTCTAAAAACGGCACAGACATCCTCCATTCCTTTTCGTGTTTCAGATTCAAACTTAAATTTGGAGTGCAGATTCTATTAGAGCAAAATTTCCTGTGTTTTTGTCAAGCCTTGTTTCAGTTAAAAACATAAAAATCATTATTTAAGAATGATTTGTTACATAAGACATTTAGCACAGCAAGTTTCAGACTGTACTAGGTAGCCCGGACTCACTAGGAGCCTGACATATGTGTGCTGTGACTTAACCACTGAACACCGGGCAGCACTGTAAGCTGCATTTTAGGGTACTTACATTATTTTTGTAATCGTTTGGTCTTTTGCACGGAGTTTGTTCCAAAATACAGCCTGGTCATTAGGCAGTTTTGGGAACGACACAGTCACTCCGGTTTAGGATTGAATGTAACTGTTTTTCTTGTAGAACTTCTTACCACTGGATGACACTGGAATTGTATTGTGCAATCCTTTTTCAGATTCTAAAGCGAATATCCGTGCATTGTAGATCTATCATGAATTTCTTGTATATAAAATTCAGGTCAACTCAGTGTTCACCGAGTAACGTATCTATTTTCTAATCGCTGGCTCGTCAGTTAACGTTGTTAAAACTGTAAAAAATTCTTAAAATCCTTGGTTTACTTAAAAAAAAGTCATAATTGAAAATATTTGGAAGACAAAAGACGGATTAAAAAGCAAAATAAATAAGGAAAGCAGCTACAGCGAGCTGGAGCAAGCAGGAAAGTGTCTGCACTCTTCGGAAGCAGGAAGTAAAAAGTGTAGTGGTTATTGATTTATTTAAATTTTATTTCAGAATTAGAATCAGAATCAGAAAGAGTTTATTGCCATTGTCAATGAACCAAAATTCACAAACATAGGAACTTGTCTCGGCCTTAAGGTGCAACATAAACACTGAGCAATAATAAACAACATATATTCAATCAAAAAGGGCATGCATTAAGAAACAATTTAAAAATGACTATAACAATAAATAAAAATAGGCATTTCTATGTACACAAGAGTTACAGTTAGATTTACAGTTTGAGTGCAGAAAGTGGACAGTGCAGTGAGTGGTTGAATATTTGCAGTTAAAGTGACAGGTGTTTTGAAGTGTTCATGAGTCCAACGGCAGAGGGAAAGAAACTATTCTTGTGGCGGAGAGTTCTGGTCCGGATGGACCGTAGCCTCCTGCCTGAGGGGAGTGGTTCAAACAGACCATGTCCAGGGTGAGAAGGGTCAGCTGTGATCCGACCTGCTCGTCACGGAGCCCTGGAGACGTACAGGTCCTGCAGAGATCGAAGTCTGCAGCCGATCACCTTCTCAGCAGAGCGCACAATGCGCTGTAGTCTCTGTTTTCCCTGACTGTGGCTCCAGCGTACCACACGGTGATGGAGGAGGTGAGGATGGACTCAATGATGGCCGTGTAGAACTGCACCATCATCTGCGCTGCAGCTTGGCTTTCCTCAGCTGCCGCAGAAAGTACATCCTCTGCTGGGCCTTCTTGATGAGGGAAGCTGATGGAGAGCTCCCACTTGAGGTCCTTGGTGATGGTGGTGCCCAGGAAGCGGAAGGAGTCCACGGTGGTGATGGGGGAGTCTGTCATGATTGAGGGGGGGCTGGGAGGCTGTGGCTTTCCTGAAGTCCACGATCATCTCCACTGTCTTCTGGGCGTTGAACTCCAGATTGTTACCGCTGCCACCAGGACACCAGCCGCTCCACCTCCCTCCTGTAGACAGACTCATCCCCGCCCGAGATGAAGCCCGATGAGGGTGGTATCGTCCGCAAACTTGATGAGTTTTACTTAGTCGTGGCTGGAGGTGCAGCAGTTTGTGTGTACAGGGAGAAGAGCAGAGGAGAAAAGTAAACAGCCCTGTGGAGCTCCTGTGCTGATAGTCCGAGTGTCTTAGACATTCTTCCCAGCCGCACGCACTGCCTCCGATCCGTCAGGAAGTCAGTGAAATCCACCTGCACCTGCAAGTGGAGTCAGGCACGTTGAGCTGGGAGAGCTTGTCCTGGAGCAGAGCAGGGAGGATGGTGTTGAAAGCAGAGCTGAAGTCCACAAACAGGATCCTGGCGTAGGTTTAACTCCTATTTGTAAACATCTTTAAAAGTCCTGTTCCCCTAAGCCAAAGGATTCCTTCAACATGTCAAAACGTTTCATTTGAATTTCTTTTAGTCTGGTAAAAAACTTTTAAACCTTTGGTTATCCAGACTTTGAATATCAGGTTGGTGCTGTTTGGTGCAAAAATCTGATTGTAAGCCAACTATCAAGATTTTAATATCTTTGTTTAGTTTGTAAGTTTTGACTTACTTTTTCCAGGTTGTATTTCCACCAATTTTACCCAAGGATTCTGAATTCCCTCCACTTGACCCAACCGTTTGCCTGCACAGGAACCTCAGTCACCACATTGCATTCATTATATTTCCATTGAGCTTTATATTCTGTCACATTAGTGCAGCAATGCTCTTATTTGAGCTGTAATGTTTAAGACAAAGTAAACGCCAACCACAGTATATTGTATAAATTGTATGCATGGCTTTATTGGCGAGCATTAAGGTTTATCTCCCTCCAGATATCAATTAACCCTATATTTTTATTAATTTGCAGACTTTATTAGTGATTGATTTTCCATTGCTTTTTCAGTTTCCAATTGCCGCCACTGATTAAAGTTCTCAGAGTGGTTTGTAATCAGGCCTGTGCTTCATGGAGACGTGGCTCAGCGAGTCTGCCCCGGACTGCGCTGTACAGCTGGAGGGCTTCCAGCTGTTCTGGGCAGACAAATCTCTCATGGGGGAAAACAGGGGGCGGGGGAATCTGTTTTACATTAACAACGCCAGGTCTTTGGATGCGACTCTGGTCTCCAATCACTGCTCTCCTGCTCAGGAATATCTTTTCATTAAATGCAAACCATTCTACTCTCCACGTGAGTTCGCCTCATTCATTCATTCTGGCCGCTGTTTACATTCCACCGAGCGCGAACGTGCAGGAGGCACAGCGTGCGCTGGCGGACCAGGTTTTGAATGTGGAGCGGACCTTCCCGGACTCCTTGTGTATTATCCTGGGTGATTTTAACAAGGGGAATCTCAGCCATGAACAACCAAAGTACAGACAGTTTATTAAAGTCATGACCAGAGAGCAGAACACACTTAACCACTGCTATACAACAGTCGACAATGCATTTCGCGCCGTGGCCCGAGCTGCTGTGGGCTTTTCAGATCACGCCATGGTTCACCGGATCCCCACGTACAGACAGAGGCTGCGTGTTTGGACACTACAGACAAGGAGGTTTTCAGTGCTGTCACAGACAGTTTGGATGAGTACACGGACACTGTGACTTCATACATTCGATTCTGTGAGGACAGCATTATACCATCACACACCAAAGTCACTTACAATAATGACAAACTCTGGTTCACACCAAAACAACAGAAGGAGGCAGTGCACTCTCTGGTTATAGAGAGTGCTACAAATATGTGAAGTATGGATTCAGCAAAGAGGTGTTGAGAGCTAGATCACAGCGCAATACGCGTCTGAAGCAGCAGTTCTCTGACAACAACCCCGCCTCTGTGTGGAGTGAGAGTGGGCTCATCGACCGGAAACTGGCTGAGGAACTCAACTCCTTCTACTCCAGATTTCGAGACCACCCCCCTCTCCCCCACTGTGGCCACCTCTGCCTCTCTAAACACCTGCCACTTTTACTACAATTTAATCAATCACTCACTGCACTGTTCACTTTCTGCACTGCATCTGTAAATTTAACAGTAATTTGTACATAGTAAGCGTATTTTTATCCTATAGTCAATTTAAATAGTTTTTCTTTAATTGTAGAAAAAGATTCAGTTGTAGTCATCTGGACTCTGTTTTAGAAAAAACAAAACGTTTCAACTCTCATCCAAGAGTCATTCTCAATCAGAGAAACAAGTCTGAGAACTCTTGTTTATATCCTACTCTGTGAGAGCCCTGCCCACAGGGCGGGACCTCCTGCTAATGGCCCATTGAAACTGGGATGGGCCTATTGTTCTATTGTTCCCTGCCTCACCTTGAGTGCCTATTTAGCATCCGAATGCCCAGGGCGTCTCCAGGGTTTCAGCAGACCATTATAAACAACGGGAAGGTTGAATCTTAAACCTCCATTCCGATTTAATGAAGGATTCTCTTTTTTAACAAAGATTGCCTCCTTAACTCCTCTTTTTCCCTGCTCAGAATCTCCACCTCACTGTTGATGCCGACACAAAAACAGAGCAATGTAGTGTATTCTATCCAATGCAGTGAAGAAAGTTGTAAAGAGCGGTACATAGGGGAGACTAAACAGCCACTTCACACAGAGGCTTTATCAGCACAGAAGACACGCAAGTTCAGGACCCCAGAGCGCTGTGCATCTTCATCTTAAAGCCACAAACCACTCTATTGAAGACAGTGAGGTGGAGATTCTGAGCAGGGAAAAAAGATGGTTTGAAAGAGGAGTTAAGGAGGCAATCTGTGATGTGTGATACGGCTGTAAGCATTTTCTAAACTGCTCCGAAATTAAATTAGTACTTATCTGCCCGACCCCACCTGCCCACGGGTTAAAAGACAATTTGACCTACGGTTGCAACAACTCGTGTGTCCTGATTGCCACAGTAAACAGATTAACAAACCCTTCAGCTCAGCTACCTTTAGAACTAATTTCCACACCAAGTGTGATGACTTTGCATTATTCTTTAATGACAAAGTTCAGGGCATTAAAAATGCTATGAATTCCAAAACGCAAAAAATAACCCTAAAACCACCCCACACTTAGAGCTGACTCACTTTGCACCTGTAACTGACAAAACTGTCCAGGAGATCACCACCAGTCTGAATTCATCTACATGCTGCCTCAATGTGTTACCCACCAGATTTTCTAAACTCTGTGCGAAAACAGTTTGTTAGCAACACTCACTCACATAGTTAACATGTCGCTTCAATCTGGAACATTTCCAATGTCTTTGAAAACTGCGGTCATAAAGCCTCTCCTAAAGAAGAGCAGTCTTGATGCCGCAGTACTGAGTAATTACCGGCCCATCTCTAATCTGCCATTTTGGGGCAAAGTCCTTGAAAAGGTTGTTTACCAACAGCTCACTGATTTCCTCATTTGATATTTTTCAGTCAGGTTTTAGACCTCATCACTGAGACTGTCATTTTGACAAATGACATCTACCTGAACAGACCACATATGCCCTGACCAGTGGGGTGCCCAAAGGGTCAATCTTCCGAATCCTTCTGTTTAACTTCTACATGCTGCCGTTAGGTCTGTTGAAACGCAGCGAAATTGTGTCCTATCACAATTATGCAGACGACACTCAGATCTATGTTTCACTGACGGCAGGCGAATATGGACAAGTGGGATTCACTCTGTCACTGCATCCAACAGATCAGTGTGTGGATGCAAAACAACAAGACTGAAATCATCGTCTTTGGCCCACAGCCCTGCCTCGAGTTCAGACGTGTTTTCCCTCTGCTCCCGCTACCTGCTTCTTTGCCCTGTCTCTTCGACTTTTTCTCTCTAAATCACAGTGCACCTGCTCGCCTGATGCTCTCCGACAATGAATCTGATTGATTGGTGTCTGAGTGCATTGGATAAAGTTTTTTCCCAGAGAAAAATAGTACGTACGGCACTATTGGAACAACTGGCAGGTCCTATGCATCGAGCCTCTGCTCATAAAAGATGTAGAAGACCTATTTGAATTTATGATAGCAGGATTCCTACTAACTGCGCTTGGAGTCGCCTTGGTCTATCGGAAAATTGGGAAGACATGAAAATTCACCCAGCAACTGTCTGACAACAACAACAAAGTTTTGGGTAATTGAGTGAGAGAATGAAAGGACTCGAACAGAGACTTGAGCACAGTATGGAGCAACTCATAGAACCGAACCGGAACATCTTAGGTCGGATTATGGAGTTGTAGAAGATGATAGTGAGGCGAAATCAGGAATCGTGAACTTTTTGATGAAAGACGGAGTAACTCAGTGAAACAAACTGATCGCTACACAGAGGACCAGAAATGATTGGACTATTTGATCTCGCTAATTATTGGATCAACCAAATGTATCAACGTTTTTTCACCAGTTTATGTGCCAAAGTCTCCCTTCTCCTCCTTATCTCCTTCCTTGGAGAAACAATCCGGAGAGCCGGTCGCAGCGACCCACACACACAAACACTTCACTTGGCCTTCACTCACCGCCTCCACTTCCCACTATCTATTTCTTCTCTAGTTTGTGACCCATCCCCCATCCACTGAAAAACTCCATCACGTGACCACGTGTGCTGTATTCATAACATGTGTTGTACATTGTGTATTATTGTTATACTTATGGCTGCCCTTGCATGCCCATTTGTTTGACTGAATATATGTTGTTTTATTATTGCTCAGTGTTTTGTGTTGCACCTTCATGCCGAGACAAGTTCCTATGTCTGTGAAGTTTGTTCATTGACAATGGCAATAAACCCCTTTCTGATTAAAAGACCCACCGGGTGCTGTCCGACAGCCGGCGAGGCGGCCCCCATCACAGGCTCAGGCCAAAGGCGCGGCTACCTTTCGATAGACTTTAGGATCTGATTCTGATTCTCTTCTGACTGTTGTTCATTTTCCAAGAGTTCATGTTCTCCCAGTAGGCGCCGCAGCTTCTAGGTGCTCTTTTGCGTGTTTCTCATGTCGCATCTGTCATCAAATCATGTTCCTATGTTGTGAATTTTGAGAGTTCACTGACGATGGCAATAAATATATTCTGATTCCTGATCCTAACATCCTGAAATATAAAGTGTTGGCAGTCACCTCCAGAGTCCTGCTCTAAAACCTACAAATCAAGCTAGAAATCTAGGGTGTATTAATGGACTCAGATTTGAATTTTAACAGCCACGTTAAATCAATAACATAAGCAGCTTTCTACCATCCAAACAACATTGCCAAAATCAAAAGTATAGTATCTAAACCAGACTTGGAGAAACGTATTCATGCGTTTGTCTCTAGTAGATTAGACTACTGTAACGGCCTGCTCACTGGCCTCTCCAAATGAGCTGTAAAACAGCTACAGTACATCCAGAACGCTGCTGCTCGGGTCCTGACTAGAACCAGGAAGTACAATCACATTAGTCCTGTCCTCAAGTCTTTGTACTGGCTCCCTGTGGCTCAGAGAATATACTTTGAAGCAGCTCTGCTTGTATACAAGTTTCTCCATGGCCTAGAACCAAAGTACATCTCGGACATCAGTGCCATATGAACCATCTCAGACTCTGAGGACCTCAGACCAGACTTCTGCTGGTGCCCAGAGTCAGGACTAAACATGGGGAATCTGCGTTTCAGTCTTATGCAGCTAAAATCTGGAACAGTCTTCCTGAAGATGTGAGACAGGCCTCTACTCTAGCAATATTCAAATCCTAGCTAAAAAAAAACATTTTGTTTGGCTGTGCATATGACTGAAATGATTTTCTTTTCACTCTTCTCTTTTATGTCTTAAACTGTTTTGTGATTTCTGTCATGTCTTTGTAATTTTCCTGTTGTTTGAAGCACTTTGAATTACCTATTACTTGTGCTCTACAAATAAACTTGCCTTGCATTGCCTAGATAGCATCCATGCCAGACTCCACGTGCAGCTGGCCACAGGGTTTTGAGATTTTTTCTGAATGTCCTTCCCATAGCTATGTTTAAATATAGGTAGGCTATAGTGTCCCTCCATCCATCTTCTTCCGCTTATCAGGGGCGGAGTCGCAGTCCAAGCAGGGATTTCTAGACTTCCCCCACTCCAGACACTTCTTCCAGCTCCTCCGGGGGTGGGAGGACTCATTTCAACAGCTTGTATCCGCAATCTTGTCCTTTTGATAGTTTCCCAAAGCTCATGACCATAGGTGAGAGCAGGAATGACTGATTGGTAAATTGAGAGCTTTGCTTTTCGACTCAACTCCTTCTCCACCACAACGATCTGAAACAGCGATAGCATCCCTGCAGATGCTGTACCGATCCGTCTTTCAATCTCACGCTCCATCCTTCCCTCACTCGTGAACAAGATCCCGACAAAATCATTTGCAAACAATAGAAATGAGATCCTGTGATCCCCAAACCGGACACCGTCAGGCCCCTGACTGCGTCAAGATATTCTTACCGTTAAAATAATGAATAAAACCGGTGACAAAGGGCAGCCCTGGTGGAGTCCAACCTGCACTGGGACTTTTTGCCAGCAATGCAAACACAACTCAAGCTGCTACAAGCACCAGAAACCTCGCGTCCACAGCTACGAGCGGCCACATTGACAATGGAGGCTGAGAACATTGTCCACTCGGACTCAATGTCAACAGCGTCCCCTGGGATCTAGGAGAAGCTCTCCCGGAGGTGGGAGTTGAAGACCCTGCTAACAGAGCTCCGCAAGACGTTCCCAACAGACCCTCACGATACGCTTGGGCCTGCAAAGACTGTCTGGCTTCCTTCTCTGCCAGCGGATGCAATGCACAACCAAGGGGTGATCAGTTGACAGCTACATCCCTCTCTTCACCCAAGTGTCGGATGACATGACGAGAAAGTCGATCATCGACTTACGGTCTGGGTGTCTTGGTGCCACTAGCACTGATGGACACCCTTGTACTTGAACATTGTGGACTTACTGTGACTAGCACAGAAGTCCAATAACAGAACACCACTCAGGTTCAGGATGGGGGGTTATTCTTTCCGATCATCCCTCCCCAGGTGTCACTGGTATTGGGCAATACCAGTGACACCTGGGGAGGGATGTGGGTGTTGAAGTCCTAAAGTAGAACAATGGAGTCCCCGGTTGATACACTGTCCAGTGCCCCTCCCACCGTCCCAGGGACTCCAAGAAGGCCGGGTACTCTGCCCTGCGGTTTGGCCCGTAGGCCGACAAAACAGTGAAAGACCTGTCCCCAGCCTGAAGGCGCAGGGACAAAACCCTCTTGTTCACTGACCCCAGTCAGTGAACAAGCCGCCTCTCACAATGGGCAACGCCAGAGTCCAGCCTTTCTCGAGGATGGTGGAACCCAAGCTGTGAGTTGAAGCCAGCTATATCTTGACAGTAATGGTCGACCTCCCGCACAAACTTGAGCTCCTTCCCTGCCAGCGACGTGACTACACAGTATATATACAATATACAATATACAGTATGTCCAATACCTGATTTACCAAAAAGTGTACATATCAGCCCAATCGATATATCAGTCCTTTGAGTTAAAATGAATGAAATGCTAATCCTAAATTGTCTCAAAGTACTTTCTTAATGAATTATTATAAATATTTTCAGGAGTCTCTGTGTCTCACTTTTTTGGTATCATTACACAACATCTGAGCCTGGAAGAGACAGGGTGTAGTTATTATATTTTGTTTTTCCCATAGCTCCATTTTTGAATGTGATTAGCGATCCAAGTAGGTTACGCTGGCACCCTCAGCTGTTTGTCTGCAGGAGGAAACTGGAGCAGGCAGGGGAAATTGGTGAAGGGCAGAGACGGGTCAACGGTTGGACATTAGCCATGAACATATTATGAGCACAAGTTTGCAGCAGTGCCTGTGATTTAGAGCAGAAGTTCAGTTCGAATAATGGTTATGTTGACTTTGGAGAAACATTATGATCAAGATGCTTGATTTTTTTAACGTTAGCCAGGAGTGAATAATGGGATGAGGTGCGTGCACACCTGTGTTCTCATGTGCTCAGAAAAGTCCTGTTTTCAGCTAATTTATATAGCTAATATATATATATGTAATATCCATGCATCCCATATAGCCGCTCTGACTAGAGAGCTCCTAACCATGCATGGAGGGTTCCACCCGAAATCCAGTGCGTAGAGACACCAGCAGTATGGAAGGAGGGCATGGACTAGTGAGTTTGAGAGCTACTATCCAGGATGAAACATCACTGATGTGCTCAGTGAATGTATGTGAATGGGAAAAGAGGATGAGGTGCTGGAGGTGGGATCATCATGGGAGGACAAGCCCCTACATGGGATGTAACACCGGAACATAACTGAAGTGGCTGATATCAAGAAATCCTACAGATGGCTAGAGTGGGCCGGACTGAAGGACAGCACAGAGGCACTCATCATGGCTGCTCAGGAACAGGCCCTGAGGACCAGAGCAATAGAGGCCCAGATCTACCACACCAGACAAAAAACAAGGTGTAGGCTGTGCAAAGAGGCCCCTGAGACAATCCAGCAAGGTGTAAGATGCTGGCAGGGAAAGCATACATGGAGCGCCATAACCAAGTGGCTGGCATAGTGTACAGGAACATCTGTGTGGAGTATGGACTTGAAACCCCAAGGTCAAAGTGGGAAACACCCCCAAAGATGGTAAAGAATGACCGAGCCAAGATCCTGTTGGACTTCCAGATACAGACTGACAGAATGGTAGTGGCAAACTAACCAGACATTGTGGTGGTGGATAAACAGTAGAGGAAAGCCGTTGTGGTTGATGTGGCAACACCAAATATCAGGAAAAAGGAACACGAGAAACTGGAGAAATACCAAAGACTCAGAGAAGAGCTGGAGAAGGCGTGGAGGATGAAGACGAAAGTGGTTCCTGTGGTCATCAGAGCACTCGGGGCAGTGACCCCCGAACCCTCGAGGAGTGGCTCCAACAGATCCCTGGAAAAACAAAATCTCATATATATATATATATATATATATATATATATATATATATATATATATATATATATATAAATGCGTGCTGGACAAAGCATAATACTGTATGTATCTTTTACTCAAGTTTAATCACCAATGTTATATTTGCAAGTAGTAACGCTCTGCTTACACTGGGAAAAAAAGGAATTCAGCTCATTAATTCCAAAAGTTGTCTGGAGTCAGTTAAATATGGAACATAAAGTATTCATTGGTACAAATGTTGAAGGGATGTGTAAAAACAGCAGAGAGGGACCAATTAGATAGCGCGCCTGAAGAAACTGTCTCGACTCAGATACATGTCAGGGCGAAGACTGGATTAGTGCTTTGTAGATGGACTTATAACATTGGACATGTCTCCTAGTTGCAGTAACTCAAATATCACATACCAACAGTCAAGGATAGAGGTAATTAACAGCTGGAATTGTTTGTAAATTATATATGTATTGTATATGTAGCAGGTCAGTGTCTGCTGCTGCGTAAAGTGCCTGAAGAGGTGAGGGGACGCCCTGTAAAAGGAGGGTTTTGTGCGTGACCTCTCTCCTCTGACATCACATACAGTTGTGGTGTCCTTCGGTAAAACACTTTATCATGACTATAAGTACATTTTCAAAGATTGGTAGCCATAGGGAAGATGTGGCTATGTTTTTTTCATAGTGTGAGGAGTGAATGAATTATTTAATATCCTTAGGTGGTCTTTACATTTAATTTTAAACTGAAAACTAAAACCATGTGGTGAGATGTTTTGTGCAATCAATATTTGTCATACTTCCTTTTTCATTCTTACTAAATGGCCTGCTTCTCCATTGGCCGATTGTGGTTCACTTTTATCATGTGTCCACACTCACTTTCATAAGCATTTTGCAAACTCGGCATCTGCAGGATTTACGACACAGTTTTATTGCTCAAGTCCGACGCAGAAAGGTCAACAGCCCGAGTCCGACCGAGCAGTATGTCATTTACAGCCAGTGTTTTATGGACGCTTTAATTGCTCTTCACTCAATAAAAATCTGTGGAGAACATTGTTGAGGTCACTGTGTCGCTAAATCCAATGCCAATCAATCTCTAAGTGTTTCATTTATTCACTGAGACAACTTAAACGACAATTTAAATGTTTGTGATGAAATAAAATCCCAATCCATGCACCTTCCACAATATCAAGACATAGCGAGAAGTGGCTTGAATTTAAATGGAAAAATGCCTAATTAATGCAAACACAACAGTCACGGCTTGTTTTTGCTCTATGAGAGACACACTGATCGGCCAGAGCTAAAAAAAAGGATGCAGATAGATGCTTAAAACAACTTATTCTTTTTCTGCTTTAAACTGTTTATTTGTGTATGAATGAGAGTGTGTTTGTAAGCATTGAATTGGAAAATAGCCCATGGCTGCAATCCGCTGTGTTTATAGAATGTATATCATGTATGTTCATTAACATGGACTATCTATTAAATTAAATAATAATGAGGATGATAATAATAATAATAATAATAATAATAATAATAATAATAATAATAATAATAATAATAATAATAATAATAATAATAATAATAATATATAATCACGTTTTGTACAAAAGCCTGATGATACTAGGTCCAAAACTGTTACTTAAGTACAGATTTGGTCGCCAGTCCTTGCGGTTGTAATTTAATACATTTTAGTCGTGTAACTACTTTTACTTGAGTACAAATATTCAGTACTCTTTCCACCACTGGCAATATGAAGCCGTTTGATGTCTAAAAGGTGTGTAGATCCACAGACGCAGGTTGCAGGTGCTGCTCTTATGTCTCGAGTGTAGACTGACACTTCTAACGCTTTGTCTACATTACGTGTACCACTGTAGCTTTTTTGTTTGGGACATCATCTTTGTGTCACAGCAAACAAATTTGACCAATTTAGGGCATCCACATCCTGCATGGTTGGCCATAGCTGTGGTGTCACTCGAGGTCTTTGGTTGCAGTGTAACCATGTGTAAAGCATTTCTCAGTGGTGTTGAATGTGTAAACTAGGCTGGCCTGTGAGCCACCGAGTTGTAAACACATGTATTTTGCAGATGTCATTCGTAGGAACTGTCTTCATTAAACAGCGAGCAAACAGAGGTCGCTGCTCCAACAGCTCGTGGGACTGTTACCAAAATGTATTTAATGGCTGTAAACGTTTATACTTTACATTGCTATTTTAGTATTCTATTTCTTCTTACTTAAGCGGATAGGGTATTATACTCAAGTGTATCGTTACTGGAAAAAGTACAAAGTTGTGATCTGAGCTGTGTTTAAATAAGTATTTGGGAAAGTACTACTACTACTACTACTACTACTACTTCCACTACTACGAGTAACTGAGAATAACTGTCTGGACATAACATTTGATTTATAATTTGAAGTTCATGTAATTGGAAGGACAGAACATTATATAAAACACAAAATATTTTAATTTCACATGCGAAAATTTGTAGAGGTGCATGAAATACTAGTGTTCAAAATGTTTTGGTCCAAATCTAATTATCTTATCTTTGCCCTTATCACAAATAGCAAATGTAATACAGTAAATTCTCAGGACTTTAACCCTTTCATTGCCAGTTTGAAGACTTGGATTTCACATGTACTGTAGAAATGGGTCCTGAAATGTAGTCTATTCAGCTCAAGCAGTGGACAAAAACACCTCTATTGGCTCTTTGCTGTCCACCTCAGTTTACTACAACAAAATATGAGTTATTCAGTGCACACGCACATGAACAATGACAAATGCATGGACAATGATGACATAATGTTCTGGGGCTTCTCGTCAGTCTGCATTGCTCCTCTTATTAGACTGTTTATTCCACAGTAAGTAAAGCTGCTTACGCTCCTCCACTCAGTCCATCATCCAGAAGTATCTGCACCAAAGCTGAGCCTATTAGTGCCGTGTGAGCCAGCAAAAGGACCGCTCCGAGCCAGGAAGGACTAAGCTCCAAACGAGGGCCTCATCTCACTGCCTGGGTCTGCCTTTACAAAGTCTGAACACACTCAAGTCCGGCACAGCAACCTTGTAGACATGGAAATCACTCCACTATGAGTGAAAAATGACTTTTATATAAATTGGAGTTATAATGGCTAGTGTAGATGGCTTGCAAAAGTATTCATACACTTAGAACTTTTCTTAGAAAGTATATGTACATCTCGCTGGAGAACCACGGGATCACATGTTTGGAGGGAATTCTGTTGGAAAAGTGTGTCTTGTTTCTTTATTACCCGATGTCAAAGTTCCCCATTACTCACAGGGAAGCAACACACTATCATGTGTTTTGGAACTGTCCAGTTGTTCACAAGTATTGGACTGAAATCAACAAAGCCTTACAGACAATTTATGACATCACCATCCAAAGGATTTCAGAACTCTGTTTTTGGGCCTCAGGACTCTTGTTATGGACACGGCCAGCGGCTATCTCTGGAGCATCCTACTAGCGGCCGCAAAAAAGGCCCTCACATAAAAATGGATGACACAAAAGGCACCGACTGGACTAACATTATAATGGACATACGTAAAATGGAAAAAATTACATTTGGACTTCAATTGAAACGGGACAAATTTTTTTTTTGGAATTATTTTTTCATTTATTTGTTGGATATCTGCTGCTTTTATTTTGTGTCTGCTCTCTCTCGCTGGTTGTGTTTTTCTTTTCCTGTTTGTTTTAAGTTCTTTAATTTGCCTCGGCAAAAAAGAAACAAAGGGAGAAAAAGCTAAATGATCTACAAGAAAAACTAAAATTCCTGGAGACAAATCATGCTAGTAAGGGAAATCCTCTGGTGATACAGGAGATTAAAAGGATACGTGAAGAAATTACTCCAAATTACTTATTACCACATGATGAATTTACTGAGTAAATTGTAAATATTGTCAACAATGTTTGAACTGATTTGGAAATGTCTTGTCGAAATGCAATGGCCGAGAGCACAGGGCGTGGAATTCTAAATAAGAGGTGTGATCATGCCAAAATATGAGGTGGAGTGAAGCTAATTGAGGGCGTGGTGTGGTGCATTCTTTGAAAGGCCTGAATCTTAACTTCTAAACTAGTGCACTAAAGAATATAACATGGGTAACATGCCTAAGACATTTCCTGGAGTCCTATTACAATCTCCATATGGATGATTGGATAAGGATATGGATAATTATAATAAAACAAGAATACAGTCCAATTAGGACAGTCTGAGGAGGGGGTGTCTGCAAAGAAGGGATATATGGTTCAAATTATTTGCAATTTTAAACACAAAAACAAAAAAAGGCACACAAAAAGTAAAATGTTGTTTTGATTTGCAAAACTAATTACAATTGAAGCTGCGCGCGGTCTCTAATCCTGCTGCCTTTCTCGTCTATATCACCCCTCCCCCACAAACAGAACCAATTGCATTCATCATTTTCATAACTGCATGATTTGAGATTGAGTTACACATGTCTCTATTGGCTTTTATGTTCAGTGTGATGTGGAGATTAAGTGTGCCAAAGTTCAACTGTTTATGACAAAGTTATTATTTTCATTCCATTCAAAATGCTTTTAAAACAAAAATGCATGTTAGGCTATGGCATTTGTCAGGCTGCCACAGTAACAAGCTTGCAGATAGAGTTATGCCAATTAATTTAGATTTATTTATTTTTATTCCCAAAATTGCCATTTTGTTTAAAATTCACCATGACCACACCCGAAGGCGTATCAGCTTCAAATTTATGACATGTCTTTGCTCATGGGGTTTGTGTCAATGTTTTCGATGAATATTGTAGGAGAAGCCAAAGGTACGACGAGGTGCACTTTTGTGTCGCGGTTGATCCAATATGGCCAACTTCCTGTATGATTTAGCACGGGGTCATAATTTTTTTACTTCATTAACTATTTTTTGGAATGAGCGTCATATTTTTTAATGTGACTTTATTTTGCGTCGGGCTCCCATTGGCCCCATGTTAATCGATTTTTGGTGTTACTGAGCAGTCTTTCAATATTTCTTCACGGGGTCTTCAGTCAAAATTAGAGCTCACTGAGTTCTAATTTTTTCTACCACTCACAGGCATATTCGTCCTTGTTTACTACTCAAATTTGCGGTTTTCCAGCCCCCGGATACAATTTTAATAAGTTCCTGGCCAGCACGATAATCGTCCTTCGGCTCAGGCCTAATAACAGTTTGATTTTCCATTTTTCGATTTGATCCTAAAATTCAAAAACAAATGTTGGAATACAACTTACGCGCGTAGTTTCTTCATATAATTCATCTTTATTTGTCTTGGGCAAGACAGAAGTTAGTTCTGGGCTACACCAACAATGGAGCCCGAGCTTGACCGAAATGACCGGACCTGGCTCCCCGCAACAATCAGCGAGGACTCAAACCTCAAAGGCCTAACACCGGGAGTGTGCAGCAATCTCTGCGCGTAGTGCAGTGCATTCTGTGCTCAGCACCTCCTGGTCTTAGTCCGGGCAGACTGGGAAATAGCCCACGCTCCATTCCTGAGGGTGAAACCGAGCTTTCTGCAGCTGGCCACAGTGCGTGGCCCAGTACTTGTTCCGTCCGGACCATGCAGCATTCCACCAAGAACTGTGTGTTTTGGTGCACTACCGTTCAGCATGCAACTCATGCAGTCCTTGTTATCCTGGACCTGGCCTTGGTTTAGTCCAGTTAGACTGGGACAAGCCTATTGCGAGGACATATGCTCCAATCCCTGACGCACCATACAGTTTGTGTTGTTGTTTATGTGAGTAGGAGCCACGAAGTGATCACTTTCACCCCCGGGGAATGGAGCGTATGTCCATTTGCTTTTCTCCCAGTTCAAATCAAAAATCCATTGAACGAATCACACACGGATTAATGTACTTTCTTGTTGTTTCACTTATTGGACGACTGCAACCGTTTCCTCGGTTGTGAACCGCCCACTTTTTTCTTTCCCTGGATATGAGGCTATGACTTTAAATATCACCCACACCCAGTTTTCAGTCATTTGTTCAAACTGCCTTTAAACGTCATCTTCTTCATCATCTTGAAACCTCAGGAACCATTGACGGTTTTTCCAACAAAAAACTACTACTGCCAGCACTGTATGGCGCTGCGTCTTCCAATAACCCCTATCGCCTCACCCTCCAAACAAGCCAAACAAGCTGTCTGCTCGCAATGCACATATCCTCATTCACAGTCCAGCCACAGCACGCCGGGAAACAGTCCGTTGTGAGAGAGCAGGAAATAATGGAGAAAACGCACTTTCAATTTTGCCATGCCATGCTCTCTTTGGGGGATGGAAGGGAGAGGGGGGCACGGCCCGAAGCGAGGAAAGGTAGATGGAGCTTGGAAGTCAACTGACAAAATAGCGACGTGAAATGAAAGCAGGCTATAAATAAACAAGCAGCAATATCCAGTGTTATGAATATATAATTTCTGTCTTTAA
The DNA here is from genome assembly GCA_015082035.1 of Chaenogobius annularis. Lineage (NCBI taxonomy): Eukaryota > Metazoa > Chordata > Actinopteri > Gobiiformes > Gobiidae > Chaenogobius > Chaenogobius annularis. Next base: position 222,876 of record BJKM01000756.1, read on the forward strand.
TAACTGTGGGGGCCCCGGGGACGGCGGGCAAAAACCCCAGCGAGCGGCCGCGCTGTGATTGCACATGTTGAATTATTGAGGCTGTGGCAGCTGAACGTGCGAGCCAGCTGACAATGGGGAAGGTTTGTAAGTGTTTAGTGAGGATGGGGAGGTTTAATATTGTAAAAGAACAGGAACTTGGTAATAAACATGGTACTGATGAAATAGCGCTGATAGGGTTAGGTGCAAAATTGATTTATTTTTTGCATTAAAACCAACAGTGTCTCCTCATCATGGAGTTGTAGTTTGCTTCATTAAGCCTGTTTACAAGCTTGTCTTCTCTGCTGCTTCTCTGAACCACTTTTAAATATCCCAGATTTCTGACATCAATTATGCATTATTTATATTGATATCAGCCTTTAAACATGCTCATGAGTGCCTTTAGCACTCATGAGTGCTAAAGGCACTCATGAGTGCCTTTTTTTATAACAAACACAATTACATTTGTGGATCTCTGCTGTTTATCCCGTGACTATCTGCGTTTCGGTGGAATGGAGTGTTTTTGACGCTCTGAGGAGTGAGAACTTTCTAACCAGGATTCTTCAAACTAGAATGAATGAAGCTAAATGCAACTCCAGCTGTGTTTTTGATGAGGGAACAATGTTAGACCATGGTTAAAAGCTTAAAAAAAATTCAATTTAGCATTATATATGTCCATAAATCATCGCCAGACTTGTTCTGAGCAGTTCTTCCTCAAAAGATGACAACTGCATGCTTACATTCGAGGGTGGACTGGGGATACCGAGATTTTCCCGTTGCACCAAACTGCTTTATCTTTTAATAAGGTCTAATGCAACATCTTTTATTGTTAGGCTTCTCAGCCCCTTAATCTCTTTTCTCTGTCCCGGTTTCTTTTTTTTTCCTTTTTTTTAAAGAATAAACATAGAACATAGAACATAAAACAACAGGGGTGAAAATCAAAATAAGTACACAAGTAGACATCTAAGTCCCACCTGGTCCATAGTCTGTCAAATGTGTCCATTTCCAAACTAAGAATGAACAAGTGTTATTTTTTCCATTTGTTTGATGTCAGTTACAATGTCAGTCCAGTCTTTGATTGTTGTGAGGTTTGAGTCACCCATTTCCTTGTGATGGCCTTTTTTCCTGCTGCCAAAGTATGCTCCCTTTATTGGTATCCATGGTAGGAGTTTTGACGCCCAAGTACATAGTTCTAAAGTAAAAACAGTCTGCAGTGATATTTCAGTCCAGTATTTTTTAGCAACAGGACACTCCCAAAATATGTGGTTTAACTCCGGACTGCCACAATTTTGCAAGCAGTTAGCATTGGCAATGGGCACTTGACACATTTTTTGTGTCACACAAAATTCCCTCCAGACATGTGATTTTACGGTCCTCCACTGGAATGTACACACATTTTCTCAGTCTTCATCTGTCAAAACAAGGTTACCCTACCTTTCTTATTTGTTTTTTATATATTTATAGTAAAACCAAAATAATTTGGTCAGAGGGTAATAAGTTTATTTGTAGAGCACAATTCGTACAGAAGTGCTTGACACAACAGAAAAAAAATAGATTAAAATCACAAAGACATTCATTTCTATTCATTCAATTTAACAGTTCAATTTATAAAAGTCATTACTTTGTTAAATTTCTTGTTAATAATAACTCCTTATTTGTAAATACCTATAAAAATCCTGTTTCTTCAAGCCAAAGGATTCTTTCAACATATCGAAGCTTTTCATGAGATTATCCTTTACAATCTGGTGAAAAACTCTTCTAACTTTTGCTACCCAGACTCTCAAATCTGTGCGGTTAGGGGCTAAACTTTGATCATAAGCCAACTAGCTCAAGATTTTAAAATATTTGTATAGGCTACATATGTTTACAGTTCTCTCCAAGTTGTAAAAGCAGATTTAGGATTTTCTAATTCCTCCAAATGACTTAACTGTTTATCATCTGCCATTAAGGCATGTACAGGAACCCCCCGTTACAACATTAGGCTAAATATTTTTCCATTGAGCTTCACATTCTGGGTCACACCAGCTCAGCAATGCTTTGATTTGAGCTCGTAAAAAGGAGGGAATTCCATTCTTAATGAAGGGAATAATTGGATATACTACATCCCCACCACCACGCTTCTTCCCTGCCTTCTGTATATTTTTTTTCCCATTTTCCCACAAATCCAATCTTCCACATTTGGCACTCAGATGAGTACATGTAACTAGACACAGAGTTTATGTACAAAACAGACATGGGGCATAAAGTCCGATTTCAAAAACAAATAGATCCAATTATCACTCTCTTCAAAACAAAAAAATTACCATTACTCGAACTTACATACCCCAATTTGGTGGTTACATTTCTTGTTGTGGTTCAGTTCTTTGGATTTTGCCTTTTTCTGAGGTGCACCTCTGCTACTGCTGGTGTTTTGTCCTCCAAAAGTTGCCAAAAGAACAGCTGGGAACGAAATACCCTTGTTCTCCATCTGCAGTGTCGTTAGTTTTGCTTTCAGCAGTAACTCATCCATGATGATGAATGGCTCTTCATTCATATGAATGAAGAGCCATTCATGGCTCTTCATCTGCCGAACGGCTCTTCATCTGCCGAACGGCTCTTCATCTGCCGAACGGCTCTTCATCTTTTTCATTAACTGCAAACCATTTTACTCTCCACGTGAGTTCACCTCATTCATTCTGGCCACTGTTTACCTTCCACCGAGCGTGAATGTGCAGGAGGCACAGCGAGCGGACCAGGTTTGGAGTGTGGAGCGGACCTTCCCAGACTCCTTGTGTATTATCCTGGGCGATTTTAACAAGGTGAATCTCAGCCATGAACTACCAAAGTACAGTCAGCAATGCCTTTCACGCAGTGGCCCGAGCTGCTGTGGGCTATTCAGATCACGCCATGGTTTACCTGATCCCCACGTACAGACAGAGGCTGAAGATCTCCAAAACTGTAGTGAAGACTTCTAAGAAGTGTTCACAACGAGGTAGTGGAGGAGTTTGGACAAAACAGACTGGGAGGTTTTCATAGCTGTCACAAATAGTTTGGATGAGTACACGGACACTGTGACGTCATAAATTTGATTCTGTGAGCATTATACCAGTATTATACCAATAGACACCAAAGTCACTTTCAATAATGACAAACCCTGGTTCACACCAAAACTGAGGCAGTTAAGGAAGCAGAAGGAGGCAGCGCACAGGGCTGGTGACAGAGAGCGCTATAAAGTCGCGAAGTATGGATTAAGCAGGGAGGGGTACAGCGCTAGATCACAGTACAATATGCATCTGAAGCAGCAGTTCTCCAACAACAATCCCGCCTCTGTGTGGAGTGGGCTCCGGCTTCTCACCAGCCCAGAGACCCCCGTACTGCTAACGTCTGAAAACTGGCCGAAGAACTTAGCACCTCCCCATTGTGGCTACCATTGCTAACACAACCTCGGACCCCCTCACATCCCCACAAGTCCCTCAATTCAGAGACAGGCTGTAAACAGACTATTTTGGAAATCCAATCCCCGAAAAGCAGCTGGACCAGACGGTGTCTCACCCGCCACTCTAAGACACTGTACAGGAGCGTTGACCCCCGTCTTCACAGACATTTTAAACACCGCCCTGGAGTCATGCCATGTCCCAGCCTGCTTCAAGTTGTCCATCATTGTCCCTGTACCCAAGAATCCCCGGATCACTGGACTTAATGACAGGCCTGTGGCGCTGACGTCTAGCTCCGCCTTGTGGAGCTCTGACCAGTATCAGGTGGGTGTATCACAAGACAATGCTTTGACCATGTAAGTAGAACAGAGAAAAGCTGGTGAAGGGAACTTTATGACTAAGAGTAATGTGAGTGGTGGGCATGATGGCATTGCGGTCTGTAAATTAGCATTTTGTTCTCCCTCTGAACAGTTTCAGTTGGTAGTTTAGTTTATTAGTTTAAAGCCAGTCCCGTACAGGCCTGTAGCCCTGACTGACCCTCGCTCAGAGTTGTCCAATTCGCGTAATGTGGGCTGATGGGCCAGTAACTGCCCATTGCCACAAGATGGGCAGCAATGGCTTGGACCAGGCCATAGCCCTCAAATACGGTTTGAAGATGTTCTCTGCATTAGTGCATGTGAAAGTGCGTGAGGGTCAATAAATGGGCCACACAGAGTTTCGGCCTACAAAAGAATGCTAACACTAAGCGCTTGTTTTAAATTACACACTATGCCATTGCTCTTGCTTTGTATAATTTTATCAAATTTTGTATATTCAATTGATTTATTTAAGGTTTAATTGTTTTATTCATCTGTATATATCTGTATATCCTGATTGCTTGTTTGTTTATTTGTTTAACTTGTTTAATGTTGTGTTAACAGGGGACTCTTGCAAATGAGAGCTTGTTCTCAAGGGCCCTACCTGTATAAATAAAGGTTATAACAATAATAATTATTACTATGCACTTAATTTTGAAAAAACAAAACAAAAAAACAGCAACAATTTATAATAACTACACTTTTAATAGCCTTAATAAATCATGGACAAAGACTTAATTGATAGTTTATTAAGAATGATTCAGGCTTAGTAATAACTTAATGAATACTCTTAACTCCTAACCTCTTAATTTAGTTGTTATGAAGCCTGAATCATTCTTATTACTATTTATTCAAATGAATTACCGTATTTTTTGAGCATTAAGCCGCTAAATTTTTTCGACGCATTGAAACCTGCGGCCCATACAACGATGCGTCTAATTTTAGATTATTACTGGCTAACAGCCACAGGGGGGCCCTCTAGAAGAAAGCGCAAGCATTTGACACACTGTAGAAGAAGACGTCAGTGGTCAGTGCTTCGTGTTGTCTGTATTTTAAGCTTCAAAATGCTGTGTGTTCTATTACCTCCAGAGTCTCGCTCTAAAACCTTCAAATCAAGTTTGAAATCTGGGGGTAATATTGGACTCAGACTTGAATTTTAACAGCCACGTCAAATCAATAACATCAGCAGCCTTTTAACATCTAAAATATTGCCAAAATCAAAAGTATAGTGTCTAAACCAGACTTGGAGAGACGTAGCCATGCATTTGTCTCTAGTAGATTAGACTACTGTAACGGCCTGCTCACTGGCCTCTCTAAATGAGCTTTAAAACAGCTGCAGTACATCCAGAACGCCGCTGCTCGGGTCCTTACTAGAACCAGGAAGTACGATCACATTAGTCTTGTGCTCAGGTCTCTGCACTGGCTCCCTGTGGCTCAGACAATAGACTTCAAAGCAGCTCTGCTTGTATACAAGTCTCTCCATGGCCTAGCACACATACTAGTACATCTCGGACATGTTAGTGCCATATGAACCATCTCAGACTCTGAGGACCTCAGGGACCGGCCTCCTGCTGGTGCCCAGAGTCAGGACTAAACATGGGGAATCTGCGTTTCAGTTTTATGCAGCTAAAATCTGGAACAGTCTTCCTGAGGATGTAAGACAGGCCTCTACCTTCGCAATGTTCAAATCTAAGCTAAAAACTGTTTCCTTTGGCTGTGCATATGACTGAAATTATTGTCTTTGCACTCTTCTCTTTTATGTCTTAAACTATTTGACGGATAGCCTGAAAATGGCACCTTTAAATTTCTTTAAATTAAGGTTTTCTGATTTCTGTCATGTCTTTGTGATTTTAATGCATTTTTTTCCTGTTGTGTGAAGCACTTTGAATTGCCTTGTGTATGACTTGTGCTCTACAAATAAACTTGCTTTGCCTTGCCTCACAACACTCATATTCACGGAGGAATGAGTCTAATGAGGATGTGAATCAAGACGCGGCTGAACGCAACTACACACATAGAGCGCCTACATGTGATATACGGCGGTCTGCAGTTTAGAATCTGCCGCATTGAAATGAGACTTTCTTGGCCCGACCTGACCCACGGGTCAAAAGATAACTACCGTGAACAATCTTCCTATGTAAATATCTCATGTTACAATGTAACACTCACTTGCTAAGCACAAGCTCCGGAGCAGATCGAACCAGATGTGAAGATACAGACAGACACAAATGAGCTCACACAGAGTAATCTAGGACAGAAGGGACAGTAGGGACAGCTCAGATGGGTTCTCTGTATGTTAAACTTCAAATTGCTGTCTGTTTTATTACAATCCAACTCATATTCACAGAAAAATTACTCTAGCTAGACCTCCGGTTCAAGAGACAACCTTTGCCGTGGCTTTTATTCAGGAGCACTCTAACTCTTTTTTCATGCTTTATTAAAGCTAATTAAGGCGTAGTTATCATAAAGTGGTACCAATGCATTTAATGCAGTTACAATATAACAGTTACAACTGAAAACCACAACAGAACAACAAATATATTCCTCAAAACAGTTTCCCTAACATACATTAAAAATGTATATTCATGCCCGATGTATCTTTCAGTGTTTGTTAAACTAGTATTGCTCAACACAACACACAATAAAAAGCTCTCAGGTTAAAAATGAACCATGCAGTTAAAGTAATTCATCTTCCCGTGGATAAGGCGCGCCAGCTTTATCTCTGTCATAAAATATAACAATAGAACCATTCATAGCTATACAATCTGATTTTATCAATGCTAAACGCCAGATAACTTAAGACCCAGTAAAGAAATAAATGCAAGCAAGAGGTCTTTAGGATGGTAAAGTGGTGTTTTATCAAAACAACAAAATATTTAGGTTAAAAATGTAGTGCTATAAAGCTACTCTCAGAGGTTCCATACATGTAATAACAGATTACTTGCCTCTGATGGTTTTCAAAAGGGCTCTATACTTTTTTTTTGCACACACAGACCACATAAAAAATGGGACTGGACTGGGACTAGACTGGGACTAAACCTGGAACTGAACCTAGACTACTAGACTGAGACTGCATATCACCGAGACTAGTACAAGACCTAATCATTTCACTAAACCTTTCAAATTATAATTAAAGATAATTCAGCCCCACAGAATATAGTATAATAAATACCTAATTAGAAAGTGGTTATGTTCCACAGTCCTTCAAACATGCAGTCATTAAGCCACTTTTGAAATAGACTTATCTTGAGCCTGACCTGTTGGTAAGTTATAGCCATATTTCAAACACCCTTTGTCTCTGAAATCCTTGAAAGAGTTGTAGTTTAACAGCTTTGTCGCCACCTACTGGACAATCATTTGTTTGAAGTTTTCAAGTCAGGGTTCAGAGCCCACCACAGCACTGAAACTGCACTAGTTAAAGTCACAAATGATTTGTTATTAACTGCTGACAATGGCTTGGTCTCAATCCTGGTTCTGTTTGACCTCAGTGTGTGTGCACCTTAAACATCAAACTGCCTCATTTCACCTGAGGTGCCTAATGTTCTGTGGGCATATAGCGTACTCTCTGTTTGCGAACCACTGCTTTAAACCAACTTTAACATGCACTAATGCAGAGTAAAGCTTCAAATAGAACCTAGTATTTGAGGACTATGGCCTGGTCCGGCCCTTTGCAGATCATATTACTGCAATGAGACAGTCCATGAATGGCCCACATTTAAACAGCTCTGTGCCCTGAGACTTGCATTAGTTTAGTTCATTTTAATAGATACATTTTAAGAAATAAACTAAACTAAACTAATCCCACTGACACTGATCAGAGGGAGCAATGTATGACATGCCACTCACATCGCGCTGAGCCTCATTCATAACGTTTCATCAGCGTTGTTCTACTCACAAGTGTCCTGTGACATCCACCTGACACAGAGCTTTCCTCCTCCCGTCTCCACAGGCTCTGTCCTGTGTTGCAGTGAGTGGTCACTCCCGCAAAGAACACGCATACACTGCGCGTACTGCCGTGTATCACCACTCTGCAGAAGTTGCTTGGCTTGAGTTTTTCCACAGTATGGCTTTAAACGCATCTATCTAAAGACAAGCAAGTGATGCCACCAGGTCAAGTTACAGGTCAGATCTGTGGAACTATCAGTAAGAAAAAATATATTTTTCACAGCAACAAAAAACCCTGTACATGAAATCTCCACGGAGACAAGATAACTGGGTGGCGAGCCCTCATCAGAAAACTTGTACCTTTGAAATTGCTTCATTCCGCAGGACTGAGGTACTTTTACTTTCTATGCATAAGTTATACAAATGGCCCAGATGTTACTGAATGTATATATGTATGTATAATTGACACTATGAAAATATTATAATAATAATGTAACTGTTGAACATTCTAAACATGGCTACAATGGGGGATGTGCCGGGTTCCTGTTTTGCTTTCTTGTTTCCTCCGATTGATTGTCAATCCAGAGTCTTCACCTGTAGCCCCTCCCAGTACTTAATGACGCCCGTTGCAGCTGTTGCCTTTGTGGCCAGCATGCCATTAATTTGTGCCTCTAGTTTAGCAGGGCTTTGAGGCACTAGTTTGTTTATTCGTTTGCGTTGTCACTTTGAATCTGTTTATGGGCCTTTGATTTGGTAGGCCTGTGTAACCCGTGCATTTTAGAGACACCTAACTTGTCATTTTGTTTTTTTATTTATGTATGTGTATGTGTATTTACCTTTACCCGTTTATTAAACAGTATATCTTTATTTTACCATTTTCCCATCTTGGTAATGTTACTTCCCCCTACCCTAGCACGGTCCATCCGTTGAAAATAGCAGCTTTTGTGAATAATTGAATGCGTAATGTAATTCCTTGTACTTTGTAATTTGGCCAACTCTGGTGACATGTGCACTTTGAAAACACTTTTTTTTTTTAAAACTGCTAACACAAAAACAAAAAGGTTTACAGTAAATGGGAGTAAAGAAGTAGAAAAATTAAAACGTCTTAATCAGTCCAAACAGGGAGTTTGAACAGTGATTTTCAGGTCAAAAAATAAAATTTAAAATAAATGATCTTGCAAGCTAGGTTGCAATTAACAGTTGAAATAGAAACATTTAAAGTGAGTACCTTTTTAGATGTGTATTATTTACACAGAAGATACCGTACTTTTCGGACTTCAAGCTGCTACTAAAGGCCACCGGGGGGCACATTTGACACACTGTTTTGTTACAATCAGACTCATATTCACTGAGAAAGTAGTCTAATGAGGAACTGAATCTAGATGCGGCTGAACGCAAAGACACATGTGGAGCACGGACATGCGATATACGGCGGTCTACAGTTTAGAACCTGCCGCATTGAAATGAGACTTTCTTGGCCAAACCTGACCCCTGCCTCACTACAGTGGACCATATTTTTGTTTTACAATGTAACACTCACACGCTAAGTACAAGCTCAGGAGCAGATGAAGACGCAGACACAGGTAAATCAACTCACACAGCGTAATCAAGGACAGAGGGGACAGCTGTGAAGCTGTGTTTTTTTACAATCCAACTCATATTCACTGAGAAATTAGTCTAATTGGACCCGCAGCGCAGACTACTGGAGTGTGTAAATATCTCATGTTACAATGTGGGCACCTGCGGCTTATTGACAGGTGCGGCCCATATATGTACAAGTTCTTGTTTCTTTGTAAATTTCGTTGGAGAGGCTTTTATTCAAGAGCGCTGTATAGCCTGAAAGGTAAGGTAAATGTTTAGGATGTGGATGTGGGTAGGAGTAAGTATAGCACGTTCCAAAGGTATCCATTCATGTTGTCCATGGTAGGGGTTTTGAGGCCCAAATACATAATTTGGACATTGAGTGGGATGGTGATTTCAAAAATTGTTTGCAGTGCCTTGTTAAATTCTGTACAATATTTTTATGCAACAGGACAGTCCTAAAACACATGATAATGGTTTGCCTCCTAGAAACGGCCCCTCTTTGTAACTATTGAGCACTTTGACTTGTTATAGCACTTTTTTTTTTGTCTTCCATTGTGAAGTACAATTTTCTGACTCCTCGTCCGTCAAAACAAATGTACCCTCTTTTTCCCCATTTAATTTTAATATATTTAGTAGATTGGCTGTCCAGGTCATTAATGCATTTATATGCTTTAGATATTATTCCCCTTGAAAGCTCTGATTTATATGCCTTAATAAACTTTTTCTTTTAAATGTGTGCACATATGTGCATAGAACATTTTGTAAATATAAAATATTTAACTTGTCTTTTTTGGTCCTTCATATGCAGATAATAGTAATATGAAATACAAGTTTACTCTTCCCTCATATGCTCATAAAAAATAAAATCAATCTTCATTCACCTTTGCCTTGCAGACTTGAAACCATGGAGATTTAACGTCCTGCCTTTGCACGATCATGTGACGTAGAGTTTTTGTTAGACATCATATAGTGCATTCTTGATCTGACAGGAAGTGCACAGTACTCCTATCAATGGAAATGATCTGACTTTGTACCTGAGTAACCAAGGAAGTCAACTATCTGAAGGTTTATCACTTCCCTTCACAGCTCTGTAAATGTCACATTCAATACGAATAACAGCACGGTTACAGTATGGTATGAATAATAACAACTTTATATGCTTTAACAGAGTTTGCAGTAGCCTTCTAAAACATGCAACAAGAGCAAACATGTTTTAGTAAAAGGTCACATTTTATAAACAATAGAAAATTGTATCGCCATGATAATATTGTGCAGGCTATTCAACAAAAGGCCAAATAAGGGCCAAATCAGCCCCTCAACCCATCTTCCATATATATATATATATATATATATATATATATATATATATATATATATATATATATATATATATATATATATATATATATATATATATATATATATATATATATATATATATATATATATATATATATATATATATATATATATATATATAATGTTTTTTATACTTGGAAGATAGTGAAGCTAGTTGGGTTAGTCCTGGTTCAGACCTGGTTGGTACTCTAGTCCTAATGTAAATCTAGTTCAGTACTGGATGAGCAATTTTTCAAAGCAATGTTGGTAAAGCATTTTGTTATTCCTCACAAAAATCGAATCAGTTATTAGATTATTATATTAGATTATTATTATTATTATTATTATTATTCTAAGTTATTTTATTGCATTCACACAATTTATTGAAACCGTGTTGGCAATATTTTGTGCACCTCCGGCCCAGAGGCCTTGGCCCACAGAAAATTCTGGCCCACAGGAAAATTAAGTTAAATAGCCCTGATATAGTGTACATTCTGATATATTAGCTGAAGAAGGTGAAATGATGAAAGTAAAAAGTTGATTTATTTAGCATTGAATTTGTCCTTGTTTAGGGTTTTATCTTTTATATTGATAGCAAAAAAATACCCCCACTGCTGCTAATTTAAGTGAAACATTTGCTAATTTCTGCCTTATTTAGACTGCATGTCACCAAATGCCCCACAACCAACATTAGCTAAGCGATTTTCCTCCAGACACAATCTGCACACTGACAATAGCACAGGACAAACACCTTTACACAACAGACACTGGTCAACCAGCGCATTTATCAAATGCATGATGATTAGTGAGGCGCCGAGTTCTCGTCTTTCCTTTGCATCCTCTCTCTCCCTCCCACTCGCTCGTTCTCTCCCTCAGTGCAGCATGCAGTAGAAGATCCACATGTGAACGAAGGCAGACACAGGTAAATCAGCTCAACCAAAGAGATCATGAACAGTGTTGACTGGATAGACATGTTCTCTACATGTTTTGTCACAATTCGACTCAAATTCACAGAGAAATGAGTCTCATGAGGAACTGAATTTAGACAACTAAATGTAAAGATACACGTGTAGCGCAGACGTGCAACACAGCGGTCAGCATTTTATAACGAACTCCGCAATAAAATTATAACTTCCCAACCTCGGCTCAAAAGACAAAGACTAAGATCACTAACGCTGATATCAGAACAGACATATGCACGCCACATGACATGCATTTACACTTGTAAAACCAGAAGTGAACAGTTAAAAAGGTATTAAAATAAAGGCACTTAAGGGGAAAGTGATGAACTATAGCACTATCCTCAGCAATCACATCTAGGAGAATCTTTACTTGAAAATACTCACTAATAGAAAGCGCCCAACAACATATCAGAATCTCGCGGCCCTGCACTCTTTTACGTCGTGTTTTATAGCATGCGCCATCACATAGATGCTGACTAGCTTTCTTAAATAACAATTAAATCACACACCACTACACTGTCATATGTGAGCAAATCTGGGTTCATTGTAAGACTTTTTATATACAACGTGCACACTAAGTTCTCAATCGCTTATTGTCAAATAGCGCGACATACATCCTGTACCGCGTGTGTTATCCTGCGTTGCTTGTTACGAGCTTTGAATGTCCTCTTTCTGGGGTTTTTCTGGTCAGCATCTGAAATACTACAACGAAAACTCCTCAAGACTTCCTTTAGTCCCTAAGACCATCTTTGGCCCTCACAACATCCTTATCTCAGCGGGCGCCTCACGAGAGCAGTCCATATAGATTACTCATTAATGTGCATTTAGAATCAACCACACATCACCGTACTTCAAATAACACTGTACTCACGCGTAAGCACACTACGCTATCCCGGAACACTGGTGACATGTTCATATCTTTAATCTTAGCATTATTTATGTATCTATTGTCGATGTTTTACTCACGAGAAGCAGGAAATGTATTCCGCTCAACGGCAATGCTTCTACGCTTGTTATGTTTGATGCGGTGATTTGTTTCTGTCTATTTTCACCCTCACCATCCACCTTCGAAGCTACTGCTACTTGTGTGTCTCCATCTCATATCGTCCCTATGCATCTACGGACCTTCCACCTATTTTAGCCAGGCTGCTCCATAGTATTGTGATTTCTACAGGAGACCATAGGTTAGTGTCGCGCTTAGCGCCATAATTTTCTTATGTGTTCATTGTCTTCTCTACCAGTTGAATAAGTAACGGAGGCGCCAAATATTGAAGATGAGAGTGGAATGCTTCCAAATCTAGATAATTATTAATTCAATTATTTCTCTCATTTTAGTCTCCTCTTCTCTGCTTCACAGAGCCTCTTGTGCTTATTTTGAAGATAAAATGTAGTTATCATTAAGTGACCTAACTAGTCCACGATTATAACCAATTGCTGATTGAATTTATGTTGGACATTACTAGTATCGTGATATAAGCATTAATTCTGCTACACCCTTCTTAACTTTTCGCCTGGTGCTATGAGATACAATAGTTTTACCACATAATTTACATTTAATGTCTAATTGTTGAGCGTTTTGGTGCCTATGTGCCACAATTTTTAATATGTATCTAGTAATTGTATTGCATATTGTTTTTCGCAAGAGTATTGCCATTTTTAATGATGAGAATTTCCCAGTAGTACTATTTGACACACTCTAACCATTCTGTCCACTTTGTTTTCGTTTTCTCGTGTATTGCGATGTTGTGCATGTCCACATATCGCTATAACAGAGATTTCGCTGATCTTTCTCTGCCTCCCGATAATGCGGATTCTCTCGAGCGTGGTTTGTAGATCTATATGTATTTGCGTTATTTTTTTATTTCAGCGTCACTTGTATTTAGCGATATGATCCATACTTCTTGTGTTGGCCCGTAAAAGTTATACATGATACAAATAATAGTCTTGCAAAGTGTTTAGTAAATCAACTTCTTGAGTTTCAATTTATTATCTATTGTATTTGCGTCATTTGTATCACTTATGACAGTTCAAAAAGCCGATACATTAAACTGATCATGGTCAGTGATGTGCAGATACTACCCTCCTGCTGTCCACTTAGTGCATGTCGATCTGTGGTATCACGTTTTTCATGATTTATATGAGATAAGTATCTTAGTTTTTAAACATTTACGCATGTTGTTGTTTTTTATCGCTGCAAGCATCGTGCACTTTTCATCGAAGATGTGGCTCCTGCTTTTCACTGTCAAAAGGTTGAGCTACTCCAGCTAGCCTCAGTTCTAAAAATAACATTATTTATAAATATATAATTTCATCAATAAATAAGCAGTAGAATGAACCAACTGCTTTTTTATTCAACCTAGTCTCAAACTGACCTCAAACTCACAGTGTTGGCTCCTCTTCTGTTTTCAGTTTAACACCTCTGAAGTGTGGAGAGACTGCAGCATGCTCTGTATTCTGGACAGGACAACACCATACAAATACTCACAGCATCAATACAGTGGATATTTTTCTGAATAGATATAGAAAAGACAATAGATAATGTGTTTCATGCCTCAGGTAGTAATGTAATAGGTGGTAAATGTTCATAAGTGGGGAATATCAATAATATTCTGTCACTCAGACACTCATAATCAAGTATATTATCCACAGTTTCCAAAAAAAAAGCAAAAGCTGCAAAAAGAGCTGATAATACATGTATATAAAAGAACCGTTTCAAGAAAAGATATTGTATATGGTGATGTTTCTGCACTTTTGTGGATTTATATTATGTGTGTATTGTCTTTTTGTGCTATACTTGCACCTCAACTAAGTTTTTGCACATTTCTGATGAATTTCCAATTTTCATCCGAGCAAACTAATTAGGATAATCCAAAAAACAACAGATATTGAGATAATATTTCAATATCGCCCACACAAAGCACGTCACCACCACTTCATATATCACTATATAATGGAATGGCAATGTCAAAAATAGTCTGCACGTGGAAAACGCATTGCTTCACGGCATCCACAGTCGTTAGTTTGACATGATGTTACGAAAAAGCGTGTTGCACTAATCGCGTGCGATTTTCACTTAGATGTATATATATTATCCCATGCTTCATTAATCAAAACAAAAATACCCTCTTTCCATTTTTTTTTATTTTTTTTTGCAAAAGATGAAACAGATTCATGGATAACATAGAAAATAAAAGGGGTTCATGCTAAAAACATCAACAAGACACAGAGTTTATGTATTAAAGCAGACAGCCAACATGGGGCATAAAGTCTGACAAAAACAAATCACATCACTATCTCAGTCTCTTTAAATCAACAGAAATGTATCACCATGTGACCACAATCTGCTCATATACCCCACGCTGGTGGCTCCATCTATTATCGCTGTTTAGTTCTGTGTTTTTTATCTTCCTGAGGAGCACCTCTGCTTCACCTGGTGTTCTGAACATGTGCGTTTACCTTCAAAAAGTCACTAGAAAAAGTCGCTGGAACGAAAACCCATGTCGCAGCCTTCTCTTCCTGAATTCCTCACAGATGTGGCGAAACTTTTCTTGCTGTTGACGAATCTCATAAGGAATATCCGAGGTGAAGAAAACTCGTTTGCCTTTGTACTGGAGGTCTCTTTTAGCTTTTGCAGCCTTCATGACACGTTCCTTCACATGGTGGTTAAGAAACCTCATAATCAGGCATCGTGGTTTATCAGCTGCTGGTCTTTTCTGGCCCAGGCGATCCGCTCTTTCCATTGTAATGGGAGGAGAGCAACTCCTGAGCCCCAAAATTAGCTCAGGAATGACCTTCTCAAGAAAGTTTCACAATTTCACACCTTCTTCTCCTTCCGGTAGCCCTACAAGTCTGATATCCTGCTAGATCTGGACTCCTAATCCAGGATCCTACTTCATATTCTTGACCTCCTTCTTCTGCACTGCCACAACCTCGGCCCGCAGCACCGGCAGCTCATCTGTATTGTTTGAAATATGCTGCTCAGCCTCACTTATGTGTGCTCCATCCGCTCCTGACGCCTTTGACTCCTTTGTGTCGGATCCCATTCGATCACATCCGCTCCTGCCGCGTTTGACTCCTTTATGTCGGATACAATTTGGACAGGTTGGGCCGATAATATAATAGATCCATGGTCGGGCTGCGTCAAGCGCCACTCTCATTTCTGCTCTCAGCGTCGCCATGTCACGAAGCATTTCACTTTTCATTTCATGCATCATAAGGGAAAATTGGTGTAAGGATCTTCCTTTCTCCTTTTGACAAGAGCGAGCTTGACAGCCCTACTTAGAGGACAGAGCTATGTTTATCTGTAGATTTCTGGCTGTCGGCAGCTGCATCGCCATGTTAGCCTCGTTAGCCTTGTTAGCATGTGAGGCTGTTTTCAACCAGTGCCGCAGACCATCAGTTTTGTTTGCTTTGTTCCCATAGCGTTACCAGTCTTGAGTTTTCCGTGTTTGATCATCTATTCTTCCACAATATTGGGCTTTGTGTGTAAAACTATATTTTTTAAGATAAGTCTCAACAGCAACGGAGTGAGTGTGAGTCCACGCTAAAGACAAACAGGAAGTCCCTTTCACTATTATTACATTACATTGCAATCTCTTCACTCTTACCACATTTTTAATCGAGTCCACTTGATGAAGTATAACCAGCAGCCACTGAGCTGACTGCATCTTATGGCATTAAAAACATCCGTAACTGACAAGCTGCAAGTTAGAAATGTTTAATGCCATGCTGTGGAACCTTCCAGGCAAAGTAATAACATCTCCATGGATACAAAAGCTCCACATTAGCGTTACATGCACAGTGCACCATAAGGTTCTATTAGGTTCCCATTTTGGCACATCTAAAATAAACAGACAAAGAAAATGCTGATGACATACATACTTCAGAGCGTCTAAATTTACATCTGGGGCCGTCTAAAGCAGAAGACCCCCTCAAACGGGTTTTATACAACTTAAAAATTATTATTGAAACTAATCAGCAAGAATTGACCATCATTGTATTCCTTGAGGTGGTAAATGGGATTTTTCTGAAGTTCAATTTTTAGCTGATTTTTTGGGTTAGTCCTTGTTAAAAACGTAATCATATTTTAACCCAATTTAGCTCAAATGCACACCTACAATATTCCTTTTAAAAAATATATTTTTTAGACCTGTTTTAGACCTGGTGATACTCGGAGGGCTAAATATTTTCTTAGGAGGTACTTGGTCTTAAACGTTTGAGAAGAATTGTAGTTGGCCAAAGTCATTTAAACTGTATTTACTAAATGCAACAAAACTTAGAAAGTATAAGAATGTTTTTAGCGAAAATATGAATAGTTATAGACATGGGAACGAGCAATGACGGCCCCCACACTCTGCAGGCCCCTAGACTGGAGCCCAGGTAAATCCTTGAAACTGCCCTGTCAGTGTCTTTTGGGCCAATGGTTATTATGACAGTCTACTATGAGGGCAGGATGAGCATGAGAAATGAACGGGCCCAGCTTGTAATCACCTCGGCCCGACCATCTGCTTATTGCGGGCATTCTCTGTGTAATGGCTCTCAGCCGGTGAACACTGGTCCCCTGAGCCGTGACCTCAGCGACGGATCATGGCGACGAGAAACGGAGCAATCAAAGCGCATTCACTCTCAGCCCGTCATCTTCTCTTCTCCAAAAGCTATCACACAGGCTGCAGCTGTAAACATTCTCCTCTGACACACTCCTGTGCCACTCTCAGACACACACAGGCAGATAACAGCTTCTTTTTTCAGAGGAAGCCAAGATGAATGAGCTGAATGCGGCTGAGAGTGGACCAGGGACAAGGTGCACAGTCCTTTGGTCAGGTGTTTTCCCAGCAAGCTACTACACTTTCATCTCAAACCCATAAATACACTGCTATTCCTCTGACTCGCTTCAAATGACTGAACTCTTGTACAATTCCAGTGATAACTTGGTTATTTATATCAGCTCAATGTGCAAACCCTTATCCAAACTATTTGTTGCCAGTCTTGCATTAACCAAAATAAACGTGGATTTGTGCATCTCTGTAATACTGGTAAAGTCCATAGC